>CM024677.1:28197912-28412912 GCA_014182725.1 Eucalyptus brandiana
TTGTGGTCTCAATTGATTGTAGAAATTGGAGGAAATAAAGCAGCAAAGGCAAACTAATTGAAAAATAAATAATACATATCAACTGTAATGGTATGTTTCCATCGATTTTATCCATATTATTATAGAGTTCTTTGTATTAAGCATGATAATATGACAACTAGACTTGTCAAACTAACAAGTTGAGTCGGACCAGATTTGAAAACAATCTAATCCTAAATGTAAATTTGGGGACCCGTATCCGACTTGGCTCGGTGTCTATTCTTAGCATTTTTTTTTTCTTTCTAAATTGTTGTTTTGAAGAATAGGCAACTCCATGGATTAGCCCGTCGAGTTACTGAGGGAGCTCGGGGTTCAGTTATAGACAAGAGTATTAAAGTGGCGGCGAAAGTCCAACCTGGGCCTTGCATAAGTCATGAAAGAGTGTGGGCTTTAAACTCATTTCCGGTTATTTGTAAAATCTTAAATGACCCATATGTTGACATAAAAAAAATGATCAAACTTTTGGTTATTATTGACAAATGGCAAACTTGGTCGATGAAGACAATTTATCAAAAAAATCAACAAACTTGAAGAATAGGTAACTTTCTTGTGGAGTCATTGACCACACACAACATGAAAGTTATCGACGAAAGCTTTCATCAAGACTTGAGAAATGGATCGACAAAGTCATAAGTAATGAGCAATCAACATAAGGATATAACTGTTCACTGATTATATCTATTGCCACTAACTTAGGATTTTTGTTTCTTGCATATAAGTGTTGCCTGTAGATAAGTGTTGCATAGAGTAACTTCTTTAATAGAATTAAAAAGTTATTTCTTTATTTGAATTTAAAAAGTGTTGTTTTAAACCGTCGATGATGAGCTACAAAAATATCCACATTGTACTCTTGTAAGGAATCCTTATTAATCAATCAACGCACTTGAGTCCTTCTGTAAATTTATTTTAATCTTATATAATTGGTTGCAATTGCCTCCAATTTCCATACCTCTGGATCACAGATGAGATTTATGTCTAACGTAATCATTTAGGGGTTGCCTATGACACGACAGGCTCTTGCAAAAGCAGAGAAAAGGGTCCCCAGCTAATGCTGGTCGTGTTCATATCGGTGCAGCTTAAGTCAAGAAGGAATCGTCAAATAAAATATTTAAGATGTATTCATAACTTTTCTTGTCAATATAATTTCAACTTTAAATAATCTAGCCAGTCCGTAAACAAGTCTATACTACCTAATTAAACAAAAACTGAAATGGAATGTGCTATGCAATTATCTCGGGATCGATTGCCACGAGCTCTTCAACTAGATCAAGAGTTCGATCATGGTGGCGAGAGTCACTCCGGCCAAAGTAGTGGAGCAATTGAGGTCACTCTCTAGGACATGGTTTCCTTCCTTGTTACTCACAAGAGGAAAGAAAATGAAGAAGTCATAAAGGAGAAAGTCTGCCGGTGCCAATTGGTTGAAGAAAATGGAGGGACTGAAGAGGAAAGTGGAAAGTGCGAAATAATTGAAGAATAACCCATAAATATCAACCGTCATGGTATATTCCAATCGATTTTAATTTAGATTATCATAAAGATAGTGATTATTGAGGATGAAGTGATTGTATGAAGTTACTACACGATCATCCAAATCATTAACTATGTGGGTCAAATGGTAAAATCAAATAATCAAAGGTCTAGGTGAACTAGATTGACATGGTCTATTGACCATGCCAATTTTTTCTTGTGATCAATATTCATACCATGCCTGGCAACATAATTTGCTTTATGTAGTTATATCACGTCAAGGACATAATCTGACACTAATGTTTTCTCATGGTTTGCACCTTCCGCGGAGTCTCGTGTTTGCTTGGGTTGGCTGAAAACAATATTTGTCCGAGCTTGGATTCCTAAAGTCCTCCTCCGTTGCACCCACGCAAACCGATTAATCACTAGAGTCGCATGGGTCCGTGCTCCGAGGATGGCCACAAGAAAATGCGCACTTACGGTGGTTCGAATCAAATCGATCAGCGGTAAAGGAGAAATGAGGTTGATGTTCGTCTTTTTCCTAGGAGCCCGGCAAGCTCTGCAAAAGCAAAACAAGCTTAGAAAAGGTTCCCAGTAGCAGACGGTCGCATCCGCATCGTGCGGCGGGAATCAAGGAGAGAGCGTAAGCATTCTGAAATGGGACTAATTTACACCGAGATGCGATCGACGAGTAACACGATCGCGGGGGGTTGGTCGATCTGATTTTTAACATTTGCCACTGCCCTCAAAAAGAAAAGGGGAAAGGATGGGGCACCGTCGGGGCAAGAAACAAAAGTCGACGAAGATTTGGACTAGGAACAGTCCAGGAACCAGCTCAAATACCATGTCCCCCATAGATTGAACTGAAGAGAATGGAGACCCTGACTCAGAACTAGTTCAAGAACACCGTCACGGTGGCCAAGGCCGTGCTGTCGGCCACGGCCTCCGTGACAGCCACCGTGATGGTGGTGCAGTCGGTGGTTCGACCGCTCGTGCCCCATGAATTCCAGGATTTTCTCTTCTCCGGGATCCGCAGCTTCCTGTCTCGCTTCTCCAACGAAATGACCATGGTCATCGAAGACTACGACTACGCCCAAAATGAGCTCTTTCAGGTGGCCCAGGTCTTCTTGGCTGGCAAGCAATCCTTCTCGGTGCGGCGAGTCCGAGTGACCAAGCCCATGAAGGAGAACCAACTCACCCTGGCTATGGACCGAAATCAAGTGCTGGTAGATACGTTTTGCGGGGTCAAACTCAAGTGGGTTTTCATGTCGAGACAATTTAACTCAGGCTACCAAGTTCCTTATAGCCGGCACCCGATGGCTGAGCACGAAGTTCAGTATTTCGAGCTCAAGAGACACAGGGAGATCGTGGTCGATTCCTATCTGCCTTTCGTCATCGAGGAGGCCAAGTCCATCAAGCAGAGGAAGAAGACGTTGGAGTTATACTCTTCGACCTCCAAAACCCCTACCGCGGTAAGTTGGAATCAACAAGGTTATATCTAAATGCGTTTAATTTCACAGAATCATCTTAGTTCAATGGGACTCGTCAGAAGTATCGTAGACAGTTGCAATCAAATGATCAAGTACAAATAATTACTGCTACAGAAAAGTTCATGTGTAAAATCCTAAAGAACATTAGGGGCAAAACTCACTGGAACAGTCTTGCACCTCCTTGTCTACTATCCGCCCTGATTATGCTCACTATTTCTTCAACAGAAGATTGAATTTTGTATCTCCATGACAATCTCTTTCCTCTACAGGTTCTCTCTCGGGTGCATGGTCTCCGGAGAACCTTAACCACCCGGCAACATTTGAGACGCTAGCCATGGACCCAAAGCTCAAGAAGATGCTCATCGACGATCTCGACAGGTTGGTGAGGAGGAAGGAGTACTATAGGAGAGTCGGCAAGGCTTGGAAAAGAGGGTACTTATTGTATGACCCCCCGGCACAGGGAAATCGAGCCTAGTCGCGGCAATGGTCAATTACTTGAAATTCGACATATATGACCCGGAGCTAAGTGGGCTCCGAAGCAACGTGAAACTCAGGAGGCTGCTTGTCACCACCGCGAATCAGTCCATATTGGTGGTCGAGGACATCGATTGCACCATGACGTTCCAAGATAGGAGGTCGGAAGCCCAAGCCACAAGCACTAATACAATGTCGGCCCCATATCGGCAACAAGATGTGGTATGATTTTTTTTTTCTCTTTTGGCATTCTTTTTCAGCATAAGGTTTACTTCATTTGTTGCCTCCTATGCATATGATCCATCCTTGACATTTAACTTATATTTGTCACTATGAATTGATTATTTCTCATGGAGCAGCTGATGTTGTCTGGATTTCTTAACTTCATTGACGGGCTTTGGTCTAGTTGTGGCGATGACCAGATCATAGTCTTCCCGATGAACCACAGGGAGAGACTAGACCCGGCTCTATTGTACCCAGGGCACATGAATGTGGAAGTTCCCATATTGTACTGCATTCCGTGCAGTTTCGGGCTTCTTGCTGCTAATTATCTCAAGATTGATCGCCACGAGCTCTTCGACCATATTGAGAGTTTACTTGAGACGGCCAGAGTCACTCCGGCCAAAGTAACCGAGCAATTGTTGAAGAGTGACGAACCGGAGGTTGCTCTCAGGGACATGGTTACCTTCCTCGTTGATCACAAGAGGAAAGAAAATGACGAAGTAGTCAAGAAGAAAGTTTGTCAGTGCCAATAGGTTGAAGAAAATGGAGCGAGTGTAGAGGAAAGCAGAAAATGCAAACTGATTGAAGAATAAACAATAAATATCTTTTTTCTTTAGCCAAATTTTACTTTTTTTCTACCCTCTTTAACACTTGATTGCATTATAATATTAAAGGAACGTGAAGGTGATGGCAAAATGAGAAACTTACGGCAAGATAAAAGGGTGTTTTAGCCTGTAATTATGGAATTTTCTTACCCTTGTTCTCATAACATTATCGTTATACTGTTATTTATTTTTTAGGACATTTTTGACCGTCTAAACCAATTCTTTTCCGTTACCATTGTTTCTGAACACGACAAAAGGAATTACCGCATTGTTTCTTTTGCACTTATCTTTTGCCCATGAAATCTTATTTCATGCTTAATTATACAACTTGACGATGATATGCCGGCAAGTGAGCCAACCATCAAGATAGTGATTATTGAGCATTCCGGCATAGAAATGATCGATGAGGTTATTATATGGCCTACACACAATGCAAGATGATATTATCCAAATCATTCTATATGGATCATATGACAAAGTTGACATGACTTCAACTTGCAAAATCTATGTACCATGTGATAAATTCTACCTCGAATCATTAATTATATGGGTCATATGATAAATTCACATGATCAACAATCTAAATGAACTCAGCCTGCAAAATCTATGCCCTCCTATAGGACATATACTGATTAATTACTTAAGACACGCAGCCCTTCGGGGATGGCCTCGAGAAAGCGAGCACATATGGCGGTTCTAATTCAATTGATTAGCGATAAGGACAGATGAGGTTATCTTTTGCTTAACTTTTCTTCTTCTTCTTTTTTTTTTAAAGAGCACGGATGAGCTTTGCGAAAGCAAAACAAGCTAAAGAAAAAGTTCCCAGCTAGACAAAAGGCCCTTTTCTATAATAAATAGAAGTCAAAACACTCCTCCATCTTCCACACTAAATGCAGAGCGTGATGATGACTCCCAGATGCCCACGGACCATATTCAAAGATTGCCGCGAGAATTCAGGGCAAAACCATCATTAGATATTGGTCATTCTAAAGATTATCAAATTTACAAGATCGATAGCTCATCCCATAACCTCTATAGTTATAAAATATTTCGACTCAACAGTCTCTTGAGAATGGTCACCCCCAATGCCAATGCCGTCGAAACGAAATGTGCGATGTACATGTGGTTTCATCTTGCTTCGAAACGCACTCATTAAATAAGACAATTTCACGGCATCGGTCCATATGTTCTTTATGCAATTGCGATCAAGATAAACCTAAGCCCTGTTTTTTTTTGTCAAAAGATAAACCTAAGTTGAATGCGCCTCGTTTTGATGTTGTATTGACATTTTGCCAACGCCCTGTAAAGAAAAAGGGGACGAGAGAAGCGTAAAAGCAGGCGCGAGAATACCGAAACATCACGGGATTAGAAAGGGCAAAGTCAAAGTCTGCGGAGACTTAGACTCTGAACGGTCGTCCATGAACCAGCTTGGTCAAGAAGGCAATTCCCACCAAAATTTCCGATAATTTCTACTTTAGTGCCGCTCTGTCTACATAGAATTTTTTACTACACTAAGAGCAAAATGTCACTAATCTCACTCTATAAAATCCAACCCTCACTTCCTTGGTCTCTCATTCACCCAAAAATTTCGTACAATAAACGATTTCATCTACCGATTTTCTCCGGCTGATTACCATCTATTGCCAAGTTGCTTAGATGACGACCCCAGCTCCGACCGACTTCAAGAATACCATCGCAGTGGCCAAGGCGGTGCTGTCCACTACAGCCTCTGTGACGGCCACAGCCATGGGGGTGCAGTCGATGGTCGCACGACCCGACGCCGTCGCGCAACCATCGTGAGACCCAGGCGAGGGCCGCCTACGGCCGCGAGACCCAGGCGGCAGTCGCCTGGGTCGCGCGGCCCCTGGGTCGAGCGACCCTCGCCGGGGGTCACTCGAGGTCGGGCGACCTCTAGCGGCCCTCGGTTGGGTCGCGCGACCCTTGCCGGAGGTTGCCCGACCTCGGGCGACCTTAGCCGACGGCCGCCGGCGCTAGATCTGGCTCACCGGTGGCCGTTGCCCTTCGCCGGTCTGGTGAAGGGCTGCTCCTTTTTCAATTAAAAAATAAATAAATACATGGGCAATAACGGAAATATGAAAAATTAATGAGGGTAGTTTAGGAAGAAAAAAAATGTTTTCAGCATTCCCAAGGGCTAGCTTTCATTTGAAAGCTCCTTGAGATTGGTTGCCAAACACCCATATTTGGGCTGAAGGGGCTTTGGGGGCTGAATGGGCTTTCTAAATGCTCATCCAAACGCACCTACGGACCCCCCGGGACGGGGAAATCGAGCCTGATCGCCGCGATGGCCAATTACTTGAACTTCGACATATACGACCTAGAGCTAAGCGGGCTCCGGAGCAATGTGGAGCTTAGGAGGTTGCTTGTTACCACCGTGAATCACTCCATATTGGTGGTCGAGGACATCGATTGCAACATTGAGTTGCAAGATAGGAAGTCCAAAACACGAGCCGTGCGGACCAATTTTCTACGAGAAGATGTACAATTTTTTTCTTTTTGGCTTTTTTTTGGGTATAAGGTTTACTTTAGTTTGTCGCATACTCTGCATATGATCTGTTCTTGACATTTAACTAATTAATGTCTCCTAGCACAGCTGACCTTGTCTGGATTCCTCAACTTCATCGACGGGCTTTGGTCAAGTTGTGGCGATGAGCAGATCATAGTCTTCACAACGAACCATAAGGAAAAGTTAGACCCGGCCCTATTGCGCCCAGGCCGCATGGACGTGCACGTTCACATGTCCTATTGCACCTCGTGCGGATTCAGGCTTCTCACTTCTAATTATCTCGGGATCGATCACCACGAGCTCTTTGACCAGCTTGAGAGTTTGATCACGGTGGCGAGAGTCACTCCGGCCGAAGTAGCGGAGCAATTGATGAAGAGCGATGAACCGGAGGTCGCTCTCAAGGATATGGTTTCCTTCCTCATTAATCACAAGAGGAAAGAAACTGAAGAAGTCACCAAGAAGAGAGTTTGCCGGTGCCAACTGGTCGAAGAAAATGGAGGGACTGAAGAGGAAAGCGGAAAATGATAAATAATTGAAGAATAACCAATAAATATCGACTTTGTTGGCGTGTTTTGATCAATTTTAACTTAGATTATTATAAAGATAGTGATTATGGAGGATCAAGTGATCGTGGGAACTTATTATATGGTCATCCGATCATTAATTTTGTGGGTTGGACACTAAAACACATGATCAATAATCTAGGCCAACTCAATTTACATAGTCTGTCAACCATACGATATCTTTTTGTGATCGATATTCATATCATACCGGCAATATAATTTTCTTTGTATTGTTATATCACGTCGAGGACACATAATCTGGCCCCAATGTTTTATCATGGTTTGGACCTTCCACGGAATCTCGTATGTACTTGGGTTGGCTGAAAGCGTTATTTGTCTGAGCTTGGATTCTAGTCAAATCGTTGGACTCAACCTAATTCTCGATGGATTCCTAGTCATCCGTTGCTTATAGTCACATGGGTCCGTGCTCCAAGGATGGTCTCAATCTCGAGAAAATGCGCACGAAATTGATCGGCAATGAAGAGGATTGAGTTCATGCTCCTTTTCTTAGGAACACGACAAGTTTCGCGAAAGCAAAAAGAGCTGGGAAAGGCTCCCACTAGCATTGGTCGAATTCGAATCGTGCAGCGGGAGTTAAGGAGAGGGAGGTCAATAAATAATCCTAAAAGGGAGCCAACCTACCTCGTGATGCGACCATTAAATAAGATAATCACACGGGGCCGGTCGATACGATTTGAATACTTGCCGCCGCCCCTCGAAAGAAAAAGGCCAAGAACGGCGCCCCGAGGGGGCAAGAGCCAAAGTCTACGAAGACTTGGACTAGGAACAGTTCAGGAGCCAGCTCAGTCAAGAAGGATTCCATGCATTTGCGGACAGTTCTCTCCATAGAATCCTAGGCCGACTCATTGTTGATCCCCCATTTAGCCTGGAGAATTCATCGCCACTTTCGTCTCCCGATTTCCTTGGGTCATATACCGCCTGTCCCTCATAGAGTAAACTGAAAAGAATGGCGATCCCGCCTCCAAACAACTTCAAGAACCCCGTGTGGTGGCCAAGGCAGTGCTGTCTGCCGCAGCCTCCATGATGGCCTCCGTGATGGCGTCGGTGGTTCGACGTCAATGGCAACTGTCTGTGGAGGCATCTGAGCATTAATTTTGTACTACAGAAAATTTTTGCACCATACCTGGCTTAATTGAAAAATGTGCATACTTGTCCGAACACTCTGCATTATTTTCCGAGTATGATGGCTTCTCTCGTGTTGGAAGTATGGCACTCATGGACGCTGGCATCCCATTACGAGAACATATAGCAGTGTTCCGGTGGGTCTTGTCGGTGAAGTTGATCCAGTGACGGGTGAAATAACTGATTACCAGATACTTACTGATATACTTTTAAGTGTTACTTTTGTTTGTTTCATTTGTGCTTATATGAAAAGCAATGCACTTTTAGTTGATGCTTGATAGAGAATCCTTTAAAACCTTGCCCAACTGTAGGATTATCCTTGTCTGCAAAATTTGTGTATTTTTACGTATATCTTAGTTATCTTTCACGGTTATGACGCAGATGCTTTTGAAATCCTTTTTTTCCTGCTTTTCTTGAGAAATGATCCTGCAAGTTAACTTGATCATTGCTATATTCCTCACAGTGTCTGATGAACATGTCCTTTTCTAGGGTCTGGAAGATCATCTTGGAGATATGGACTTTAAAATTGCTGGCACTAGAAAGGGAGTTACGGCTATTCAACTGGACATAAAACCAACTGGAATACCTCTGGACATCATATGCGAATGTTTAGAACCTGCACATAAAGGTCGTCTGCAAATTTTGGACCCCAATATACAGAGGAATCAGTTTACCACATACCCAATATGATAGAGATACTCCTCAATTAGGTGAACTTCTTGACTGTTCATAGTCCCATGTTTCATTAGTATGAAAAGCCATGCTTTGACTGAAATTTCGTTATTTTAATTCAGCAACTCTTACGTTCAGCAATGATGGTCTATATGAAATGTTTTGATTCACAAAGCACCAATTACATGTAATACGAGAAAAGCATTATATTGGCAATTGTAAACTTTATTTTATTTGGTTACTTAGCTAATATTTAGTGGGCATTTTTTATTAAATGCTTACAAAAAATAAAAGTTTACTAATT
This sequence comes from Eucalyptus brandiana, assembly GCA_014182725.1. NCBI lineage: Eukaryota > Viridiplantae > Streptophyta > Magnoliopsida > Myrtales > Myrtaceae > Eucalyptus > Eucalyptus brandiana. The sequence goes on from CM024677.1 coordinate 28,207,416, forward strand.
TTCCCTAACCAATAAATACTTCGAGATTATACATAAATGAGAGCATTTTTGAATAAAGGTAGTTTGAAAGCCTGTGCATCACGTGCTCTTCTCGTTGAAATCCGACAAACCCATCTAAAACCCCCTCCGCCTCCTCTCTTGGTCTGCCTCTGCCTCTGCTCGACAAGCCTTGACACCATGTCTGAACATTCGCAAGAAGGGAAGCCTAAATGAAGGATGATGACTGATCAAGAAGTATGTAGAGACATCGGAGAATTGATCCAAGATTTGGAAAAAAGGTCATTGTTTCGCGGGATCTGAGTACTAACTATGTGTTGGTATTCCAATATCGCCTTCTTGGATGAAATTAGTAGAGGTAGAAATGGATCCACTGTTTTTAGGGGCATGTATCGAGGGCATTCCGTTGCCCTAATAAAATTCCCTATTGGGCACATCACGATAGATAAAGATGTGGTCAACGTTTTAATTGAGAGTCAACATCAAAACACCATGCACAATCGTGTAGTGTCTTGTTATGGGGGATCCATATTAATATTGCAGAGCTTCGCTTACGTAGCTTGAATGATATTGTTAATCCTCAATATCTGCCCTACTAATGAACCCTCAATCGTCCAATATAAAAGGAAGATATTATCTCAAGGAAAGGTTGAGGGATATCAAACTGTGGATTGATGATAAACCGATTATGCTAAAACTTATGAGGAATGCAAAAGGTTTGGATTAGATGATGCACGACACGGCAAATTAACATGTTATTTGTATTCTGAAATACACAGATATGGTACTAGGTCTTGAACTATAGTACATGATAATTTGAGACCGGAAAATATTCTGATAGTGGAATTTGAGGTTCTATTGGCGAAATCTCATATGTTAGTGTCATGGATAGATTGATCTAACGTTCCTTATCCCATACGGCTTAAGATTATCCCAAGTCAACTTTACTCACAATCGACTCATACCTGAGATGATACAAATGAGAAGATGAGACTCCTATATATATTAATACAAGACAAACCGTATCCGTAGATCTCTCCTTAATTTAACGGTGAATCTCCCAACTTCCAATTACCCGTATTTATTACATGCATATATAATTATGTATTGCCCATCCCATAGAGTATTCTAGAATACTTGAGAAAATCCTAGAACTTTGGGAGATATGTGGCTCAAATGGTAAAATCACATGGTCAACAATCTAGGCGAACTCCATTTACATAGTCTGTCAACCACCTGAAATCCTTTCGTGATCGATATTCATATCATGCCGACAATATAATTTGCTTTATGGCGTCGAGAACACACAATGTGGCAGTAATGCTTTCTCATGGTTTGGACCTACCACGGAATTTCGCAGTTGCTTAGGTTGGCTGAAAAAATAATTTGTCTGAGCTTGGATTCTAGTCCAGTCATTTGACTCGAACTAATTCCCGATGGATTCCTAGTCATCCTCTGCTTTAGTCACATGGGTACGTCCTCCAAGGATGATCTCAATCTCAACAAGATGCGCACGAAAGTGATCGGCAACGAAGAGAATTGAGTTCATGCTTCTTTTCCTAGGAACACGACAAGTTTGGCAAAAGCGAAATGAGTTAGGAAAGGTTCCCCACTAATATTAGTTATATTCGAATGGGCTTTACTAGTATAACAGTTTTTAAATATTGTGAGAATAACAGTTTATTATGAACCATAAATTTTTAAATGAATGAACTTCATAATAATTTATAATAATTTATTATTTGATATTTTGTGATCCAGAATAGGTTGTTATTCTAATAATAAAGTAATGATTATCATATAATCATTTCTCTATTCGAATCATGCAGCGGGAGTTAAGGAGAGAGTGGTCAATAAATCATCCTAAAATGGAGCTAACCTACATCGAGATGCGATCAGTGAATAAGATAATCGCACGGGGCTGGTCGATCTGGTTTGAATATTTGCTACCACCCCTCGAAAGAAAAAGGCCAAGAACGACCCACCGTCGGGGGCAAGAACCAAGGTCTACGAAGACTTGGACTAGGAACAGTTTAGGAACCAGCTGAGACAAGAGGGATTCCGTGCATTTGCCGAGAAAACATCGCCACTTTCATCTCCCGATTTCCTCCGGTCATATACCGTCAGTTCCCCATAGATTGAACTGAAAAGAATGGCGACCCTGCCTCCAAACGACTCCAAGAACCCCATCGCGGTGGCCAAGGCGGTGCTGTCTGCTGCGGCCTCCGTGATGGTGGTGCAGTCGGTGGTTCGACCATTCATACCCCCCGAATTCCAGGGCTTCCTCTTCTCTGGGATCCGCAGCTTCTTGTCTCGCTTCCGCAACGAAATGACCATGGTCATCGAACAGTACGATGGGTACGCCCAGAACGAGCTCTTTGGGGCGGCCCAGGTTTTCCTGGCCGCCAAGCAATCCCTTTCGATGACGCGCATGCGAGTGACCAAGTCCCCGAAGGAGGACCACTTCAATGTGGCTATGGACCGGAATCAAACGCTGGCGGATACGTTTCACGGGGTCAAACTCAAGTGGGTTTTCGTGTCGAGACAGGTCGACTCGGGCCACCAAGTTCATCAAGGCTCAACGGTTCAGCACGAAGTTCAGTACTTCGAGCTCAGTTTTCTCAAGAAACACAGGGAGATCGTGGTCAAATCCTATCTGCCTTTCCTCATCGACGAGGCCAAGTCCATAAAGCAGGGGAAGAAGACGTTGAAGCTATACACTCCGGGCTCCAACGGTAATTCTACTGTTAGAAGTGGACAAAGAGTGATGTTAAATGCACAAAAACTCCGTAGTTCAATCGGACTAAATCGGAATATCATATCCAGCTCAAAAATAAGTACTTGCTGCAGAAAAGTTCATCCGTAAAATCCTAAAGAACATTAAGGTCAAAATTCACTAGAGCCAGCCTTGCACCTTCTTATCTATGATTCTGCGCTCGATTTCTTCAGCAAAAGACTGAATTTTGTATCTCCGTCACATTTTGTTTTCTTTAGGTCCTTTCCCAGGTGCGTGGTCCCCGGTGAACCTCGACCATCCGGCGACATTCCAAACACTGGCCATGGACCTAGAGCTCAAGAAGAAGATCATGGATGATCTCGACAGGTTTGTGAGAAGGAAGGAGTACTACAAGAGAGTTGGCAAGGCGTGGAAAAGAGGGTACTTATTGTACGGACCCCCTGGAACGGGAAAATCGAGCTTGGTTGCTGCGATGGCCAATTACTTGAACTTCGACATATACGACCTAGAACTGAGCGGGCTCCGGAGCAATGCGGATCTCAGGAGGCTGCTTGTCGCGACCATGAATCAATCCATATTGGTGGTTGAGGACATCGATTGCACCATTCAGTTGCAAGATAGGAAGTCGGAAACACAAGCCGCCAACATGAATTTGATGTCGACGGGTTATAAGCGACAAGATCGAGTACAATTTTTTCTTCTTGCTTTCTTTTTTAGTATAAGTTCTAGTACCGTGAACATGATTTGTCCTCAACATGTAACTCATGTTTGTCACTAAAGCATTAATATTCTCCTCATGGAATAGGTGACATTGTCTGGATTCCTCAACTTCATTGACGGGCTTTGGTCGAGTTGTAGTGACGAGCGGATCATAGTTTTCACGACGAACCACATTGAGAAATTAGACCCAGCCCTATTGCGGCCAGGGCGCATGGACTTGCACATTCCCATGTCTTATTGCACCCCTTGTGGGTTCAAGCTTCTCGCTTCTAATTATCTCGGGATCAATCACCACGAGCTCTTTGACCAGATCGAGAGTGCGATCACAACAGCTAGAGTCACTCCAGCCGAAGTAGCGGAGCAGTTGATGAAGTGCGATGAACCGGAGGTCGCTCTTGGGGACATGGTTTCATTCCTCATTACTCACAAGAGAAAAGAAAATGAAGAAGTCATTGAGGAGAGAGTTGGTCGGTCCCAATTGGTTGAAGAGAATGGAAGGCGTGAAGAAGAAAGCAGTGAGTGCGAACTATTGGAAGAATAAACAATATATCAACTGTGTTGGTACGTTTCCATTGATTTTAATTTAGACTATTATGAAGATCTTGATTATTGTGGATTCAATCACCAAAGCTATCGATGGAAAGCTATTGTATTGTCATCCGAATTATTAATAATCTGAGTCATATAGTAAAATCATGTGATCAAACAAAGTAAATGAACTTGATTTATATGATCTATGAGCCATGCAATATTTTTGGTAGAAGAACACCACAAGAAGTCTTGTATAACTTGGCAAGACGACACTTAGTGCCATAACTTCAAAAAGTGCACACTTAAGTGCCACTTTTTTTTTTTCGAGTGGGACACTTAAGTGCCACCTCCGGCGACCCTTGCCGGAAATCCTACGTGGCAATATTTTATTACTATTTTTTGCCTACGTGGCTCGGGAGCTCAAATCGAAAAAAAATTATAAAAAAATTAAAAAAATTAAAATTTTTAATAAAATTTTAAAATTTTTAATTTTAAAAAATTTAAAAATTTTCAAAAATAAGAAAATTTTAAAAATTTTAATTTTATAAAATTTCAAAAATTTTAAAAAATAAGAAAATTTTAAAAATTTTAATTTTAAAAATTTTAAAAATTTTAAAAAATAAGAAAATTTTAAAAATTTTAATTTTAAAAAATTTTAAAAATTTTAAAAATTTTAAAAAATAAGAAAATTTTAAAAACTTTAATTTTAAAAATTTTAATTTTAAAAATTTAAAAATTTTAAAAAAATAAAATTTTAAAATTTTTAATTTTAAAAAATTAAAAAATTAAAAAATTTTAAAAAATTTTAAAATAAGAAAATTTTAAAATTTTTAATTTTAAAAAATTATAAAAAATTATAAAATAAGAAAATTTTAAAAATTTTAATTTTAAAAAATTTAAAAAAATTTAAAAATTAAAAAAAAGGTGGGGGAGGCGGCGGCGGCGGAGGTGGCGGCGGTGAGTGAGCCGGCGACGGCGGCAAGGGAGCCGCCCCGTTCGGCCTCCCACCCCCCTTTTTATAATTTTAATTTTTTTAAAATTTTTCTTAATTTTTAAAAAAATTTTAGAATTTTCTTAATTTTTAAAAAAAATTTAGAATTTTCTTAATTTTTTTAAATTTTTTAAAAATTTTCTTAATTTTTTAAAATTTTCTTAATTTTTAAAATTTTTAAAATTTTCTTAATTTTTAAAATTTTTAAAATTTTCTTAATTTTTAAAATTTTTCTTAATTTTTTTAAAATTTTCTTAATTTTTAAAATTTTTAAAATTTTCTTAATTTTTAAAATTTTTCTTAATTTTTTTAAATTTTTCTTATTTTTTTAAATTTTTTGAATATTTTAAATCTAATTTAATTAATTTATATACTATTATTTATACGTAGACGCGAAACGGCGTCGTTTTTGCATTTTCTCCTCCACGTCAGCGTGCAAAACGACGCCGTTTTGGACCGAGCTCGCCGGAAAGTCGCCACGTCAGCCATTTGGCCGGATTTTCGCCGGAGTGGCACTTAAGTGTCCCATTTTATTCCGATGATGGCACTTAAGTGTACCATTTTAAAGTTATGGCACTTAAGTGTCCCGGCATGCCAAGTTATGGCACTCCAGGTGTCCCGCACTCAATATTTTTTAGTGATTGATATTCATATCGTGCCGATGGTATAATTTGCTTCATATAGTTATCGCGTCAAGGACATAATCAGACACTGATGATATCTCATGTTTTGGGCCTCCCATGACATCTTGTATTTGCTTGGATTGGCTGAAACCATTCCCTGTCCGATTTAGACCAACCATTGGGGTCAAGGTCATTTCGGTCTTTTTGTTCCCCATTGGCGAGATGGAAATTTTCTCTTTTTCCTTTTCTTTTAATATTACAAGGGTTCTGGACTTATTTGAGTTTAATATGATAATCCTCCATTGCACACATATCGAATAATTACTAGATTCCCAAATACGATGGTTCGAATCGGATCGATGAGCGATAAGTGAAGATGAGGTTATCACTTGTGTAATCTTTTAGGGTTTTTTTTTTTATCTTAGAAGACAACAAGCTTAGCAAAAGCAGAACAACCGACAAAAGGTTCCAACTAACGCTGGTTATTCATATCATGCGGCGGGAGTTAAGGAGAGATTGTTATATAAATCATTTCTAAATGCAACTGATTTACTGGAATTTTGATCTTTAAATGGTCCAGCCAGTCAATGAACGAGTTTATACTATCTAATTAAATGAAATCGTAGTGGAATGTGCCGTGATTTTGCCCTTATATCGAGCTGCAAATTCAGTGAATTTGATAATTCCATGGGATTGGTCGATCTGATTTTAACATCAAGATCAAAGTGTACGAAGAGACTCAGGACAGTGCATGAATCAGCTTGGTCGAGAAGGTAACACAAAAGCGCATCATGCATTTGTACCTTTGTGCTTTACAGTCAGACTTCCATAGGACCAACTCATTGACAATAACATATCCATCTACAATTCTTTAATCCTCTGTTGGTTCTTTCCCGAGTGCATGGTTGCCAGTGAACCTCGACCATCCGGCGGCATTCCAGACGCTGGCCATGGACCTAGAGCTCAAGAAGAAGATCCTCAACGATCTCGACAGGTTCGTGAGGAGGAGGGAGTACTATAGGAGAATTGGCAAGGCATGGAAAATAGGGTACTTATTATATAGACCGACTGGAACAGGAAAGCAAGCCTGGTCTTGAACTTCGATATATACAACCTAGAACTGAGCAGGCTCCACAGCAATGCGGAGCTTCGGAGGCTGCTCTTCGACACCACAAATCAGTCCATATTGGTAGTCGAGGACGCTGATTGCACCACTAAATTGCAAGATAGGATGTCGGAAACACGAACCACCAGCATGAATCCGCTGTCGATGGGTTATTAGCAAAAGCAGAGAAAGGGTTCCCCAGCTAATGCTGGTCGTATTCACATCGGTGCAGCTTAAGTCAAGAAGGAATCGTCAAATAAAATATTTAAGATGTATTCATAACTTCTCTTGTCAATATAAATTCAACTTTAAATAATCTAGCCAGTCAGTAAACAAGTTTATACTACCTAATTAAACTAAAACTGAAATGGAATGTGCTGTGGAATTATCTCGGGATCGATCGCCATGAGCTCTTCAACTAGATCAAGAGTTCGATCATGGTGGTGAGAGTCACTCCAGCCAAAGTAGTGGAGCAGTTGAGGTCACTCTCCAGGACATGGTTTCCCTCCTTGTTAATCACAAGAGGAAAGAAAATGAAGAAGTCATAACGGAGAAAGTTTGCTGGTGCCAATTGGTTGAAGAAAATGGAGGGACTGAAGAGGAAAGCGGAAAGTGCAAAATAATTGAAAAATAACCCATAAATATCAACCGTGGTGGTATATTCCAATCGATTTTAATTTAGATTATCATAAAGATAGTGAGTATTGAGGATGAAGTGATTGTATGAAGTTACTGCACGATCATCCAAATCATTAACTATGTGAGTCAAATGGTAAAATTAAATAATCAACAGTCTAGATGAACTCGATTTATGCCACTTTTTCTCGTGATCAATATTCATACTATGCCCGGCAACATAATTTGCTTTATGTAGTTATATCACGTCAAGGCACATAATCTGACACTAATGTTTTCTCATGGTTTGCACCTTCCGCGGAGTCTCGTGTTTGCTTGGGTTGGCTGAAAACAATATTTGTCCGAGCTTGGATTCCTATAGTCCTCCTCCGTTGCACCCACGCAAACCGATTAATCACTAGAGTCGCATGGGTCCGTGCTCCGAGGATGGCCACAAGAAAATGCGCACTTACGGTGGTTCGAATCAAATCGATCGGCGGCAAAGGAGAAATGAGGTTGATGTTCGTTTTTCTCCTAGGAACACGACAAGCTCTGCAAAAGCAAAACAAGCTTAGAGAAGGTTCTGTTAAGCATATAGGAACAAAGTCTCACTCAGCCACTATAAATTCAGCAGATAACACTGATGCTGGAAGAGAAAGAACTATGAAGAGAAAGAGTTATACAGAGCAGCAAAGTGAAGCAAAGAACACGTGGGAAAAACAAAAACGGGAAAGTAACAATGAGCTGATGATCAACGGTGAAGAGCTCCTGATGAAGGCAGACATGGATTGTTATCAACGATTAAGAAAGCCTGAAATAAAGAAGATGTGGATCACCAAGTCGTGTAGATCTTAACTGACACACGTGCTGTTATTCGGTTTAGAGTGGTGAAACAAACTAAGAAATAGTTAGTTGTATTCAGTTTTGGGGTTCTATTCTGATATAAGTAGTCTTCTTCTTCTTTGATGAAGATGAGGGGCAAATACTGAAGAAAAATAGAGAGATAGAGCTTAGAGAGCAATCATCAATGGATGCTCTGCATTGTATAGCTGATACGTGCTGTGATAGAGAGATAGAAAACAGGGGATGTAAAACAGATGATTTGTATTCATAAGCTGTCATTGATATACAGAAGCTTTGTACTTCAATCATATTGAAATAGAGTGATTCGAAGTATTTTCTTTGCTGATTCCTCTATATCTTGATTCATTTCTTCATCTTCATCTTCATTTTCACATGGTATCAGAGCAGGAGACCATATTTGCTGAAGAGATTCATTCAGCTGCTATCCATTAAATCAAAAGTGAAGAAACTGAAGGTGTAGCAGATTCCAGTATCACGGTAATCGTGTTTGTATTCATAGTGTCACTGTTATCTTCTTCCTCAAGCTGAGAGATTACAACAATGGCAATAAGAACATCAAAGTATCCCTTCCCAATACATGTGAATATCTCTAACTTTGTCACAATCAAACTTGCCGAAGACAATTTTCTTTTATGGCAAGCACAGATTCATAGGTTCCTAAAAAGCCAAGAACGTTTTGGCTTTATTAATGGTGAATTTCATCACCTCCTTGAATGCTGCAAAATGAAGTCGAAGGGTGTGAATCTGAAGTTGTAAATCCAGATTATATTGACTGGACAAAAACTGATCAGCTGGTATCGTCATGGATAAGTGGAGCTGTCTCTGAGAATATTTTGAGCCTGATAATTGGCCTAGAAACATCCTATGAGGTATGGCAAACACTTCTGAATCGTTTTACACAGAAGTCAATTGCTAGGGAATTCGAACTAAGAGGGAAATTACAAGTTTGTCAGAAGCATGATCGAGTTCTCTCTGTCTATCTCAGAGATTATAAGTCCATACGTGATCAGTTGAATGCTATAGGAAAACCTGTGGATGAAATAACCAAAATGTTTGGTGTGTTGGAAGGTTTGGGTCCTGAATATGAAAATTTTCGAACCACTATATACTTTCTAAAGCCTCAACCTGAATATGATGAGGTGATTGCACAATTAGAAAGGTTCGAATCAAGATTGCAGAATTACTAGGAATCAGTTTAATCCCAACTTAGCTTACTTTGGGCAAAGACAATCTCAGATACAGCTTAAAGAAAATATTGATGGAGAATATATCCCTCAAACCTCTGGCTTTGTAGCTCAAAGAGGAAACTACAGAGGAGCCTGTAGCTATGGTCGAGGTAAAGCTGCTAATAGTAGAGGTCGAGGCTTTAGATATTCTGAAAGGAATCAGAATTACAGAACAAATGCCTTGATTCAAGGTCAAGAAGATCAGCAATATAGATAGAGAAATGCTCTCTCTGGAACTAATCAAGGGTTTCGACCCTATGCCAGTTATTCTCAAAGGTATCAAAACACCAAAACTTATCCATCTTTGATATTAACCTCAAATAAAAATCTACAGGATGAGAAAGAAACAGGCAATGTTCGACTGGAATGTCAAATATGTAAATGTCCAAGACATGATGCTCTTCGTTGCTGGTATCGTTTTGACAACTCCTATCAAGCAGAAGACATTCCAACATCATTAACATCAATGCATATTGAAGACCCAAAAGGAAGTGAATGGTATCCAGATACTGGTGTTACAGCCCACATCAGTGCTAATCTTGGTATTCTTCATACTCTTTCTAAGTATAAAGGAACTGATACTGTCATGGTTGGAAATGGATCATGTTTGCCTGTTACTTACATTGGTAATACCTAGCTGAATACAAAAGACAATACATTACCTCTCAATGATGTGCTGATTGTTCCAAAAATAAAGAAGAACCTCCTTTCAGTTTCTAAACTCACCGATGACTATCCTTGCTCATTTGTTTTTGACAAAACTAGTGATTATGTAAAGGACAACTATACCAAAGTAACAATGAAGCTCGGAAGGAAAATTAGAGGACTCTATCAAGTGGATACACAAACCACATAAACCTTTTTTACTTAGAGACTAAGGGCAGTAGATGAAGATACTTGGCACCAGAGATTGGCTCACACAAATTCACAGGTAGTGAAACATCTGCAGCATCAGAAGCTAATTCACTGTACTACAACAACCAAGAATATATGCAGCAGCTGTCAAATAGCAAAAAGTACAGCATTATCTTTTCCTTTGTCAGACTCTACATCAAATGTTCCTTTAGAAAAGATACATTGTGACATTTGGGGGCCCTCACCAGTAAGCTCCTTTCAAAAGTTCAAGTACTATGTGATCTTTGTTGACAACTTTTCACGCTATAGCTGGTTATATCCAATCAAGTTGAAATCTGAGTTCTATGATATCTTTGTCAAATTCCAGAAACTAGTTGAAAGACAATACAATCATTGAATCAAAATTTTCCAAAGTGATGGAGGAGGAGAGTTCATAGGTAATAGATTTCAACGTCACTTAAAGAACTGTGGCATAAAACAATTCATGTCTTGTCCACACACACCAGAACATAATGGAGTTTTAGAAAGGAAACATCGACATATAGTTGAGCTTGGATTAGCTATGTTATACCACTCTAAAGTCCCACTGAGATTTTGGGTAGATGCTTTCACGACAGCCAACTATATTGTGAACATACTCCCTACACCAAAACTAAAGATGGATACACCTTATAACAAAATTCATCATACTCAGTCGAGCTATGGACATCTAAGGGTGTTTGGATGTGCATGTTATCCTTGCTCGAGATCATATACACAACATAAATTTAATCCCAGATCTCTTACTTGTGTATTTCTGGGATACAGTGAACTACATAAAGGGTATCGCTATCTTGTACCCACTGATAACCGTATATATATCAGTAGACATGTTGTCTTTGATGAAACATTTTTCCCATTCACAAAGCAGTTGATCAATGAGTATGGACAGTAGACAACTCTATACAAACAATGGATTGAAGAAGGTAAACTGTTCGAGTCTCCAAGTACTGAACCAGCAGATAGTGGCCTTATTGACCAAACAGCTAAATTTCAGTACCATCCTGTTATGGAAGATCATTACACTCATAACTCATATAATGGAACTATGCCACAAACTACTTCTTTCACACAAACGCAGACTGACTCCACTACAGAAGAACAACCAATACTTACCTCAATAGATGTTATGTCTACCAACATCATTCCTGATCAAGAGCAACACAATCCTACCTCTTCTTCTTCTCAAGGTAATTCTGTTGTTCATCATATGCAGACTCGACTAAAATCTGGGATTACAAAACCAAATCCCAAGTATGCATGTTTAGCTGAATATCAAGTCCCTATGGAACCAAGATCTATTAAATCAGCATTAGCTGATGAAGGCTAGTATAGAGCAATGCAAGAAGAAATGAATGCTCTATATGAAAATCAAACCTGGATATTGGTTCCTAGAACTGACCAGATGAATGTGATAGGCTGTAAGTGGGTGTTTAAGACCAAACTAGCACCTGATGGCAGTCTTGACAGGCTAAAAGCTCGACTAGTTGCCAAAGCTTTTCATCAAGAAACAGGACTAGACTTTACTGAAACATTCAGCCCTGTTGTAAAACATGCAACAATCCATATAGCACTATCTGTGGCTCTGATGAGACAATGACCAATACATCAACTTGATGTTAAAAATGCATTCCTCCACGGAGACTTGAATGAGACTGTGTATATGGAGCAGCCACCTGGATTCATACATCCTCAAAACTCTCAATATGTTTGTCTTCTCAAAAAGTCCTTATATGGTCTTCGACAAGCACCAAGAGCCTGGTTTGATAAATTCAGTAACTTTCTCCTCGAAAATGGTTTTTTCTGCAGCACACCTGATCCATCTCTATTTTTCTTCATACTGGTTCACATACAGTCTTGTTACTACTTTATGTAGATGACATCATCTTGACTGGCAGCTCAACACAACTCTTAGCTACTTTGATTCAGAACCTTAGTCTTCAATTCCATATGAAAGATCTCGGATATCTTCACTATTTTTTAGGCATTGAAGCCAAACGTACTACTCAGGTTCTATTTCTATGTCAAACAAAATATGCTATTGATTTGCTTAAACGAGCTCATATGGCAGAGTGCAAACCCATCTCAACTCCTTTGCCACTTAGATCAGTTACTATGACAAATATTGATATTCAGCTATGTGATCCTCTTGAGTACAGAAGCGTAGTTGGTGGTCTTTAGTACTTGACCATCACTCGACCATATCTTGCCTTTGCCACGAATCTACTCTGTCAAAAGATGCAACATCCAACAGTGGCAGATTTTCATCAATTAAAGAGAGTTCTTCGATATGTTAAAGGAACAATACATCTTGGAATTTATCTCCACTCTAACAGTTCCATAAGCCTTTATGGCTACTCAGATGCCGACTGGGCAGGATGTACTGCTACTTGATGATCTATTACTGGTTTTTGCACTTATCTTGGATCTAATTTTCTTTCTTGGTCAACCAAGAAACAATCCACTGTCTCACGATCTTCCACAGGAGCTGAGTATCGTGCACTTGCTTCAACAATTGCTGAACTCACTTGGATCAGTTTTGTCCTACGCGATATTGGTATCTCTCTTCCATCACCAACAATCTTATTTTGTGATAACAGATCAGTTATTTCTCTTACAGCTAATCCTATACTACATGCTCGAACTAAGTATATCGAAGTTGATTTTCACTTCGTTTGTGAGAAGGTCTCTTCTGGGTCCATACAGGTTTGACATGTTCCCAGTCATTTTCAGCTCGCTGACATCTTTGCCAAGTCACTCTCACGGTTGGCTCACTTTACTATTCGAACCAAATTGGGAATGGGACCTCAACCCTTCCCAATTTGAGGGGGGATGTTAAGCATATAGGAACAAAGTCTCACTCAGCCACTATAAATTCAGCAGATAACACTGATGCTAGAAGAGAAAGAACTATGAAAAGAGAGTTATACGGAGCAGCAAAGTGAAGCAAAGAACACGTGGGAAAAACAAAAACGGGAAAGTAACAATGAGCTGATGATCAACGGTGAAGAGCTCCTGATGAAGGCAGACATGGATTGTTATCAACGATCAAGAAAGCCTGAAATAAAGAAGATGTGGATCGCCAAGTCGTGTAGATCTTAACTGACACACATACTGTTATTCGGTTTAGAGTGGTGAAACAAACTAAGAAATAGTTAGTTGTATTCAGTTTTGGGGTTCTATCCTGATATAAGTAGTCTTCTTCTTCTTCGATGAAGATGAGGGACGAATACTGAAGCAAAATAGAGAGATAGAGCTTAGAGAGCAATCATCAATGGATGCTCTGCATTGTATAGTGTTGGGGTTTCATGAATCATGTATAAGAAAAATTAACGAAATGAACGCAGCGGAAACAAAGATATATTTTATACATGATTCTCCTAAGGTGTTGTTCGTGCGTTTTAATAAAAAAAATCTAAACATAAAAGGGAGTTAAACGAATTACCTCTCGAAGCGCGCTTTGAAATGAATCGGTTCGGATGTTCTACAGTTCGAGTCCCACAAGCGTCGGACCTCTAGTTCAGACACACCAACAACGAACGTCGAACGGAAGAGAGAATTTTCGGATATTCACCACTTCGATTGTGCTAGCAATCACGTGGAAACAATCCGTTGTATTCTTGATGTATAATAGTCACAGCCCGAATGAGATAACGCTCTTCTTTCTTGCGACTCAAAGACACAAGAACACGCGCACACACTTTGCTCTCTATTTTCAGCAAAGCATCACTCAAATTCCTCGCTTGTGTTTCTAAAACAAAACCAAAACACAATGACTCTTTACTCTCGTCCCTCGATTGTTTTATAATAAAACCGACCAGCAACGGTTGCTGATCGATGGACGATCAGCAACCGTTGCTGATCGTCCATAGCAGATGATCGTGCATGAGCGGTTGCTCATGCACGATCTTGGCATGATGGTCAGCGGTTGCTGACCATCCATGCTTCGTGCATAATGGTCAGCAACCGCTTACCATTACGCTTCGTGCATGTGCACGAATTCGTGCACATGCATGAAGCTTTAATTTTTTTAATTAGTTAATTAATTAATTAATTAAGTAAATGAATAATTAATTAATTAATCAATTCTCTTTTTAAAAATAAAAAGAACATAATTTTATATGTACAATTGGAATACGTTAACATATATCCACTTCGGACATGCGTGTGCATCATATGCAAGTAGGCTCGTGACTATAATACAAATTAAATTAAATCTCATTTAATTTAATTTCAAATCGACTCAATTTGATTGTAGTAATTGCAAACACATTTGCAATTATATTTCTCTCTTGTTTCACGTTATTTTAATTGTTTATGGTGTGTGACATCCCTAGATTCATCACTAAGCTGGTAGTAAGACTTGTACTAACACATTAGTACTCCCACAAGAATTAATTGTCCCGATTAATCTTTGGGTCTTACAAGCCATGATTGACATCTAGCAATATGTCATGGCTACCCAAATAGTGTGAATATTTTAAGAACATAATGAACCTGTCAGCTTTGGCTACAGTGTAATTCAATCACTCTGTCTTACTATGTCCCGATCAAATAAAGACCATGGAATATTAGTCAAGTCATTAATTCGATCATATGCACAAATCTAATTGAACATGCATTTTATTCGAGACATAAACAATTTATTCTCGGTTACAACCCCGGCCGAGGATTTCAATGCATTGTCACAATTAGATTGCATATGACATCATTATCATACCTTGCATATAACAAGGAGACAGATTCCATATTGCGCACACGTGTAACTTCATATATGAATAAACTATGACCATTAGGTATAAAGACGGATCAACGACCCGGCATTATGTGCACCTGTGAACCATAGTTGTTCAATATACAAGTTAACACTGTGCCTTAGGTCTAAGGATTATTTACACAAGACCAAAGCATGAACAATTAGACATTGACCACGCTAAAAGCTTACATGTCGCTAATCGTTCCATATGCGTCACGTTCAGTGAATTTGTCTAATACAAACACCTGTGTTCTAACTCAGGCATCATAATACCCAATGACATGTGACTCATCATTCCCTTAAGTATCCAATACTTAATGGTGAAGTTAAGAACACACCGGTCTCAACAGAATTATTAATATCCACTCAATAATCCATCGACTAGGAATGATTTAAAGATTCAGTCTAACTATGAACCCGTCACATATATTCTTCACGTCTCAAGAATAGGTCTAGTTGCAACTGATCTTATGGAATCATTCATCAATATAAAATAATTGGACAAATGAATGAATACGTCATTGCCATTAATTAAATAATAATAATGAAAGTACAACTGAAATCCCTAATATGTAACTATTACATAACAGCTTTAGGGCATACATCCAACATATAGCTGATACGTGCTGTGATAGAGAGATAGAAAACAGGGGATGTAAAACAGAGGATTTGTATTCATAAGTTGTCATTGATATACAGAAGCTTTGTGCTTCAATCATATTGAAATAGAGTGATTCGAAGTATTTTCTTTGCTGATTCCTCTGTATCTTGATTCATTTCTTCATCTTCATCTTCATTTTCACAGGTTCCCAGTAGCAGTAAGTCATATCGGTATCGTGCGGCGGGAATCCAGGAGAGAGCGTAAGCATTCTGAAATGGGACTAATTTACACCAAGATGCGATCGTTGAGTAACACGATCGCGGGGGGTTGGTCAATCTGATTTTTAATATCTGCCATTGCCCTCAAAAGAAAAGGGGAAAGGATGGGGCACCGTCGGGTAAGAAACAAAAGTCTACGAAGATTTGGACTAGGAACAGTCCAGGAACAGGCTCAAATACCATGTCCCCCATAGATTGAACTGAAGAGAATGGAGACCCCGACTCAGAACGACTTCAAGAACACCGTCGCGGTGGCGAAGGCCGTGCTGTTTGCCGTGGCCTCCGTGACGGCCACCGTGATGGTAGTGCAGTCGGTGGTTCGACCGCTTGTGCCCCACGAATTCCATGATTTTCTCTTCTCCGGGATCCGCAGCTTCCTGTCTCGCTTCTCCAACAAAATGACCGTGGTCATCGAAGACTACGACGGTTATGCCCAAAATGAGCTCTTTCAAGCGGCCCGGGTCTTCTTGGCTGGCAAACAATCCCTGTCGGCGCAGCGAGTCAGAGTGACCAAGCCATTGAAGGAGAGCCAACTCACCCTGGCTATGGACCGAAATCAAGTGCTGGTAGATATGTTTTGCGGGGTCAAACTCAAGTGGGTTTTGATGTCGAGACAAGTCAACTCAGGCTACCAAGTTTCTGATGGCCGGAACCCGATGGCTGAGCACGAAGTTCGGTATTTCGAGCTCACTTTTCATAAGAGACACAGGGAGATCGTGGTCGATTCCTGATGGTTTTATGTGATGGGCTTAAGGCCCGTTCGCCCATGTTGGGCCTGAAAGCCCGGCCCACTTTATTAGGGCCCATCGATGAAGGGGTACGTTTCTATTTTTGAGGGAACGTATATAAGGGAGAGAAGAGAGGGACGAAGACATCCGTTGGCATAATAACGCACGTATTCTCTCCCTCTCTCCCTCCAAAAGAAGAACGAACGCTAAAGGCGACGCTGTTTTCTCTTCAAGGCAGATCAACGTCATCGGATCGAACGGGATCGGTTTCTCTTCCTCAATCTTAAGCATTAGTGTCTAATCTGTGGCTAACAAGGTACGCTCGAATCCGTGGTGTGCTTTAGGATCGGTGATACGTGATTTTCCCGGGCTTGTCTTCCGCATTGCTTTAGGGGTTTGATTTAGTGTCGAATCCGGTTTTCGGGGATCCGTTATTCCCAACATTGGTATCAGAGCCCCAGTTCATGTTTTCTCGATCCCTTTCATGATTTTTGATTGATTTTTCACGAAAATTTTCGGCCGACACGGATCCAGGCGAGAAATCTCGACACCCGAGCACTGTTCATCCTTTTTTCTGAGTTTCCGTAAGTCGAAATTAATTTCTGAAGGAATTGGGTGAAAGAGGTCGTCGAAACGAGTCCGACGACATGTAGTGCGCCGCCAGGCGACGCCGGACGCGCCCACACGCGCGGCCAGAAGCCGCTGCACGTGGGCGCGACGTGCCCGAAGCGCTGGCATCGGCCAGCGCGTGCGCCACACGTGCCGGCGGCTAACCGGCACGTGCGCGCCGGCGGCCGGCGAACCAGCACGCGCCGTCGGTGAACCGGCGTGTGCTGACGTCACCGTGACGTCACGGTAACCGCCGGGATGACGTCATCGCCGACGACCGTTGGCCGGCCGGCGACCTGACCCGACCCGACATTGCCCGAAAGCTTGGCGCGTGCTGCGCACGCGTCGGCTGACGTTTGCGTGACGTCAGCCCGCGCACGCGCGCGGTACGTGATGGTCGGTTCGTCCGACCGGCCGGCCAGTCCGACCGGTCCGACCTGCGCGCCCGTCGACCCGACCCGATGACCCGCTGATTGACAACCGTTGACCGTTGACCGACAATCGTTGACCGTTGACTTTGACCGTTGACCGTTGTCCGAAAAAAAAAAAAAAAAAAAAAAAGTTCTGCATTTTGTTTCTTTTTTAATTATGCTAGTGTGGGTTATAGGTAATCCATTTTTTATTTTGCATTTGTTGCATGAATTATGGAAAATTATGTATTTTCCCTTATGTACATTATGGATTATAAGTGATCCAATTTTAGTTCTGCATTTGTTGTAGGAACTATGATGCGTTATGCACGGATACCTGCAATCCCGAGAACGGACGAGGGAAATGCAAGACTTAAAAGGCTGATGTCAGATTTAGCTAATTATCGGTGGCATGACGGTGATTTAGTATCACATGTGGTCAGGGTCAATCAGATGATACATGAAATCATCTGGAATGGTTATCTTATGCCGGATTTTGAGAAGGTGCCGGCTTTGATGAACACTCTTCCACCTGAATGGCAAGCAGTGTTATATCGGCTATGGGAGGTCAACGTGGTCCCGGGTTATAGGAGGCTAGTGGAAGCTTTTGTAAGAGAGTACTATATGATTGAGTTAACCAAAACTTCAACCCTTAGATTGAGTGCCACATGGCGCAGAGTGAATGCGCCTTGGTGGCGACATGAAAGCTCTCCAAAAGTTTTTCTATGGTTGGCAAATGTGCTTTCAAATTTCTCAGATATTTTGACTGATAGATTAGAAGGGACATTCCCTAATTATTTCTTAGATTAGTTTGAGATGTTTTTGGGTGTGAATATCTCTTTCTATAATGATATTTCTTCTTTGTATATATTACTTAGTGTAATGGATAGTTGTATTATGTGAAAGCATTGTTATTCTATTGGATGTTAGATATTATTTACTTTCTGTTATTATTGACTGCTGTGGGTAGTTAATAGAAGTTTTTGTAACTTCATAGGATTGATTTTGCATATGACAATCATATTAATGATAGTTTTAAGTTAGGATTTTTGGAGGATGATTGGAAACATAGTGACCTTTTGATTCTGAAACCTTGCTTGAAATTATTCATTGAAATGATGGGTCTGTGCAAAGTGGATGCATAAATGATAGGCATTAATTATTCGTGCATATATGTCTGATGTGTTCAGATCGATGTTTTCAGCAACTAAGAACGTAATTACTGATATGAACGGCAACAATTGTGAAATATTGAATATGAAGATTCAATATGTGCTGGAAAAGCAAGAAGCACTAGAAGCTCTTGACCATATTATGGAAGATCTTGAGGATGCTGTGCGCCATCTTGAGCTAGTAGAGGACCGCCTAACGGCATTTGAGCAGAAAATAGATATTTGCAATGCTGGTTCTAGCTCAGAAAGGGCTTTGTGCTCTAAGCGCAAGCATATTGATTCGTTCAATATGTGGGAATGCAAAGGATCAAGTCCTTGTTGTAAGAAATCAAGAGTTAACCAACACAAGAGAGGAAAACGTCCTCAAGTGAAGAAAATGTCAAGGGTGAGGTGTTACAATTGTGACAAGATATGTTACTATACTTGCAGCTGTTGTGAGCCGAAAAAGGTAAACACCTCTTGTACATTTTTGAGAACTTCGCTTATGTGTCAAGTTCTGTATTATTGGCTGAATCCAATCCTTTGTGGACTGAAGATTCAGGAGCGACAGACCATGTAGCGAAGGATAGAGAATCCTTTGTGGAATTCCGACGAATACCAACTGGAACTAAGTGGATCTATGTAGGAAATAACTCCAGAGATGAAGTTAAAGGGATTGGCACCTGCCAATCAAACATGCGTGGTGGACGCACCTTGTTCCTACATGATGTTCTATATTCCCTAGAGATTCGTCGAAATTTAGTGTCTGTCTTGGTGTTGGTTAAGCTTGTTTTTAGTGTGAACTTCCGTAATAGAAGTGTAGATTTGTATTTGGATACAAACTACTATGGTTGTGGTCACTTTCTGGATGGTTTTATTGTACTAAATGTTGACTGTGGTGATGTCAATATTTGTTATTCCCTTGTTTCACGTCTTCTACTTAATATGATAATGATGTGATTATGTGGCATGCTAGACTTGGTCATATTGGCCAACAACATATGAATAGACTAGCCAAATAGGGCTTGTTGGGCAACATTGAAAAAGTCGATTTGCCCATATGTGAGCATTGCCTAGTAGGGAAAACGACAAGGAAACCATTTAGAAAAGATAAAAGAGCTGAATTTCCTCTGCATTTAATCCATTCTGACGTCTGTGGTTCAATGAATGTGAGAGGAAGGCATGGGGCTGTTTATTTCATCACTTTTATAGATGATTATACTCGATTCGGATATGTCTATTTGATTTCTCATAAATTTGAAGTATAAGTTGTTTCAAAATGTTTATGAACTTGGTAGAAAATCAATTAGACAAGAAAAATAAAAGCATTGAGATCCGATCGAGGTTGAGAATATTTATCTGATGAGTTCAGAAAAATTATGTGATGAAAAAGGAATAGAAAGACAGTTGTCTATTCCATATACTCCTCAACAAAATGGTGTTGCAGAGAGAAGAAACAGAACCCTATTGAAAATGGTTAGGTCCATGATGGTGCATGTTAACTTACCTATCACTTTTTTTGAGTGATGCGTTGTTAACTGCCGCCTATATACTTAACCGGGTGCCTTCCAAATCAGTTATTTCCACTTTATATGAGTTATGGACAAGCAGAAAATCGAACTTAAGTTTTCTTAAGCCATGGGGTTGTGCTGCCTATACTCATGAGTCCTTTCATAAGTTTGGGAAATTGGGTCCCAATGGAAATAAGAGTATTTTCATGAGATACTCCGAACACTCGAAAGGGTATGTGTTCATAGGTGAGCAGGAAAGTGGGAGTATAACTGAATTTGAATCACGAGATGTCACATTCTTAGAGGATGAATTTCCTAAGAAGGGCGAAATAGGGGAAGATTACTTCCTATTTGAAACCTTGGATCAAGATAATGATATTAGTGGAGTTCGTCCAAGTGGGAGTAATATGAGAAGTGATGAATTGAATTCAACTCATTCTCAATTACACCCACATGATGAGACGGCATCATCATTATCTAATCCAAGTGGGAGCATAATGGGGAATGATGTGCAAAGTGTACAATCTCCCATACGGCGAACAAGTCGCCAAAGTATTCCCCGTCGACGTTTTTGACATTGAAGGGGAAACTTTTATGATTGCTCCACAAAATGAGGATGAGCCAAGAAGTATTAATGAGGCTCTGAATTGCCCTAGTAAGGAAAAATGGATTCATGCAATGGAAGAGGAAATGGAGTCAATGAAGTTAAACTAAGTTTGGGAACTGGTTGATCTTCCAGAAGGACGCAGAGCTATTGGGAACAAGTGGGTTCTCAAAATAAAGCGAAAGGCTGATGGCTCGATAGAAAGGCATAAGGCTCGCCTTGTGGTGAAAGGGTATAATCAACAGGAAGAAATTGATTATGAAGATACATTTTCTCCTGTAGTGAGATTTACCTCGATTCGCATTATTCTGACAATAGTGGCTAGTATGGATTTTGAGTTACATCAGATGGATGTAAAGACTGTTTTTCTCAATGAAGAATTAGAGGAAGAAATATATATGGAACAACCTACTGGTTTCATAATGAAAGGCCGAGAAGAAAAGGTATGTCGACTTTTGAGGTCGATATATGGCCTTAAGCAGTCGTCAAGACAATGGTATATATGTTTTTATAATGCCATAATGGCATATGATTTTACAATGATTGATGAGGATCATTGTGTATATATCAAAAGATCCAAAGATCAATTTGTGATCATATCATTATATATTGATGATATACTAATTGCCGGAAGTAATATGGAGTTTGTTAATACTGTCAAGAGATGGTTGTCTTCCAACTTTGAGATGAAAGACATGGGTGATGTTGCATACATTCTTGGAGTTAAGATTTCAAGATTGTAAACCCATAGACACTCTTATTACAAAAGGTGAAGGGTTGAGCCATAGACTGTGTCCAAGGACTCCACAAGAGAAGGAACAAATGAAACATGTTCCTTATGCTAGTACTGTTGGAAGCTTGATGTACACTATGATATGTACAAGACCTAACATATGTTTTGCAGTTGGAATGGTGAGTAGTTACCAATCCAATCCAGGTCAAGCACATTGAAAAGCCGTTAAGAGAATACTAAGGTATCTAAATGGGACTGCTGATAATACGCTGAGTTATTAAGGAAAGGATCTGCAACTCTAAGGCTATTTTTATGCTGGTTGGAGAGGAGATTTAGATGAAAGGAAATCTACCTCTGGATTTGTTTTCTTACCGAATAATGGTACCATATGTTGGAGCAGTAAGAAACAAACATGTATAGCCTTGTCCATGATGGAAGCTGAGTTCGTGGCATTATCAGCAGCAGTATAAGAAGATGTTTGGCTTAAGAGATTATTGGATCATTTAGGTGTTATTGGAAGTGCTGCAGATTTGTTAGTGGTTAACTGTGATAGCCAAGCAGTAAAAGTGTACACCAAAGATCCAAAATATCATGGCAAGACCAAACATATAGATACAAAGTATAATTTTGTCAAAGATATGATTGCACGAAAAGATGTGAACTTACAGTACATATTACGCATAGAATGGTAGCAGATCCTATGACAAAGCCAATACCTAGAGATGTGCTTTGTGGCCATATGAAATCTCTAGGATTGCGCAAAGGCTGATATACTGAATATTGTAGTTTCCCTAAGTGTTCACATTTGATGAATTTGTGTTTTCATCATTAATGCCTATGAATCTTTGTTTGATCTTTATGCATCTTAATGCTTAGTGCATTATTTTAAGTTGAGAAAGTATGTCGGACAGATATAAGATTAGCCCACTCACACGGGTAATCGTCTCTATTTACTGTGTGATAAATAGAGATGAGACTGTTTTTAAGCTTATTATCTAGTTGATAATCGAGAGCTCAAGCTTAAAATACGTATGTCGCCTTAACTGGGTGTTAAGATGAGGACATAATACTTACTATGTCCGAAAGTAAAATACCCCACATATTTTACTTTATCTGTCTAAGATGCCATATATGAGTTCTGATTAATTTTGTGAATGAGTAGATACGTGAACTCAAGTTAGACATTTGGTATGTCTGAACTATCATCTGTACGGTATTGAATGTGTAGACATACGCTCCATGGGAAATGAGTTAATACCGTAATACGTATTTCATACTACGTATGCATGAGACGACCAATAAGAGTGACAAAAGTTTGATCTCAACTTTTATGTCGTGTGAGACTCTTGAGGAAAAGAGTTCCTTAATTTTTTAGTCCCCTCATGACTCTTACTTATTCTCAAGATTTCTATTTAGTGTTTGCTATCTTATGATGTTGCCAATGGTCATGAGTTTGATTCGATCTAATGGGACATTTCTAGAAAAGCAAGCTGAACTGAAATTGAGAGTTTGAAGGAAAGAGGAAGATCGAATTTGGAGAATCACATTGTAGTTTTGTATTCACCGGTTAACCAATTATGACTGTCTTTGGGATAATCATAATTGTGAATACAATAGATATATCATTGTTTAAAAGAGATCAAGAGAGATATAAATGTGATCGATCGATCTAGGGAACTGCATACTAAATCTACTCAGAGTGTGATGCCCATTATGAGCTACTATATATTCCTAACAGATGTATAGCAACGAGCTCTCAAAGTATGCTGGTCGCACGGATTATTCACTGATATGAATGTTGAAGAGAGGTAAAGAGAATCCTGTTCGGCCCACCATGTGCGAGTGGGAGATGATGGTTTTATGTGATGGGCTTAAGGCCCGTCCGCCCATGTTGGGCCTGAAAGCCCGGCCCACTTTATTAGGGCCCATCGATGAAGGGGTATGTTTCTATTTTTGAGGGAATGTATATAAGGGAGAGAAGAGAGGGACGAAGACATCCGTTGGCATAATAACGCACGTATTCTCTCCCTCTCTCCCTCCAAAAGAAGAACGAACGCTAAAGGCGACGCCGTTTTCTCTTCAAGGCAAATCAACGTCATCGGATCGAACAGGATCGATTTCTCTTCCTCAATCTTAAGCATTGGTGTCTAATCTGTGGCTAACAAGGTATGCTCGAATCCGTGGTGTGCTTTAGGATCGGTGATACGTGATTTTCCCGGGCTTGTCTTCCGCATTGCTTTAGGGGTTTGATTTAGTGTCGAATCCGGTTTTCGGGGATCTGTTATTCCCAACAATTCCTATCTGCCTTTCATCATCGAGGAGGCCAACTCCATCAAGCAGAAGAAGAGGACGTTGAAGTTATACTCTTTGAACTCCAAAGGCGGTAATTTTCGTCCACAATTAAGTTGGAATCAACGAGGTTATCTCTAAATATTTTTAATTTCACAGAATAATCTTAGTTCAGTGGTACTCGTTCAGAAGTACCACGACAGTTGCAATCAAATGGTCAAGTCCAAAAATAAGTATTGGCCACAGCAAGTTCACGTGTAAAATCCTAAAGAACATTAGGGTCAAAACTCACTGGAACAGTCTCGCACCTTCTTGTCTACTATCTACTCTGATTCTGCTTTCTATTTCTTCAACAGAAGATTGAATTTTGTATCTCCATCATAATTTCTTTCATTCACAGGTTCTCTCTCGAGTGCGTGGTCTCCGGTGAACCTCAACCACCCGGCAACATTTGAGACGCTAGCCATGGACCCAGAGCTCAAGAAGATGCTCATCGACGATCTCGACAGGTTTGTGAGGAGGAAGGAGTACTATAGGAGAGTCGGCAAGGCGTGGAAAAGAGGGTACTTATTGTATGGACCTCCCGACACAGGGAAATCGAGCCTAGTCGCGGCAATGGCCAATTACTTGAAATTCGACATATATGACCTAGAGCTAAGCGGGCTCTGGAGCAACGCGGAACTCACGAGGCTGCTCGTCACCACTGCGAATCGGTCCATGTTGGTGGTCGAGGACATCGATTGCACCATCACGTTGCAAAATAGGAGGTTGGAAGCCCAAGCCACAAGCACGAAGACAATGTCGTCCCTATATCGGCAAGAAGATGCGGTACAATTTTTATTTTTTTTTCTTTTGGCATCGCTTTTCAGTATTAGGTTTACTTCTGTTGGAGAAATCTTCACGAAGTGTTTTGAAGCTGACAAAACGTTTCCATCAGTCTAGTCTGAAGGTTTGCAGACTCTGCTACTTAAAGTCCCGAAGACCTCCTGGACAAACTAGACTCAAGACTTAAAGTCTATCCTCATTGACAGTTTCTAATCCGTTGAAGAAAAGCTATCCAGAACTGGTTGTTTCATTAAGGATGTGACCTTATCGACTGAAGAAGATCTCTTGGTTGGATATGACATAACGGAATCCTTTACTTGATCGTGATTGATTCGAAGATTAAGGATCTGAAGATTGGCGAAATATTCTTGGAAGGTTCTACTTATGGAAACCGAGATCCTGATTGTATAGGCGAACAAGATTGATGGGCTATCGACATGTTCCTTTAATAGCTCAAATGATCTTCCTAATTGATTCCGTCCAACGGGTAGATTGGAGGAATTCCTTTGGTAAGTGCCAACGGGTATGATGGCATAAAGGAGTATATAAGGAAGAGATTCTAGTTGTTCAAGTGTGTGCGCGATAGAAGAATTCCAAAGTCTGAAGCTCCTTGTTGTTTAGTCAATTCATTTGAGCGAAAACTTGTACTCAAAAGAGAGTCTATATTCGTGAGAAACCTTGAGGAAGTGTGGTAGAATATCTATACTGTGGAATCAAGGGAGAACTGTGCTTTGTAACATCTCTTTTGTTCATAGTGAAATCCAGCCGGTGGGTCGTCGGTGCGGAAGAGTGGACGTAGGCTTGGAATAAGCCGAACCACTATAAACCTTGTGTTTAATCTTCTCTTCCCTACTCCTTGTTTTACTTTGATCGTATTTCATTTTGTTAACCAAAATAGAACTCCCTTTCTATCGTTTGCCTAGTATCGTTTCCGTATCTCGAGAAATTGTTTTTACACCTATGCACCCCCCTCTAGGTGTTTATACTAGCTATCTCAATTGGTATCAGAGCTCGTGTACTCACTTTATTTGAAGTGTTTTACTTTAGAGTTAAAGATCCATGGCTAGTATGTTGGCTCCAAGGCTGGTAGAAGGGCAAAGCAATACTAGACCGCCTTACTTTGATGGAAAGGATTACAACATATGGAAAAACAAGATGAAGGCGTTCCTAAGATCAAAGGATCCTCTGGAATGGGACGTTGTAGAAAGAGGAATCATTCCTAAAGCTGCACTTGTCTCAGAAAGAGGAAAAGATACTGTTGAGTCTAATGAAATGACTCAGGAAGAGATAATCAAGAGACAAGCTCTTGATGCAAAAGCAATTTATTCTTTATATTGTGCTTTATCACCTACTTGAATATAACATAATATCTTCTTGTGGTACAAAGAAAAAGAAGTCCGGGATAGATTACATATTACCTATGAAGGAACCGATCGAGTGAAAGAGACCAAATCAACATTCTCCTCGGTCAATATGAAGCATTCAAAATGAAATCAGGAGAATCTATAACTGACATGTTTAGTCGTTTTACAGAAATCGTGAATGGTCTTCAAAATCAAGGTCAACCAATTTCGGATCCCATGAAGATAAACAAGCTGCTGCGTGGACTCTCCAAGGATTGGAATCACATAAAGACCTCAATAAGAGAGACTCAAAGAATCATGCCACTATCTGTTGATGAGTTGGTTGGAACTCTTCAGTCTTATGAAGTGGAATGAATCAATGAAGACGAAGACCCTAAAGGTAAGAAATCCATTGCATTAAAATCCAATGATGATTCTGATGTTACAGATTCTGAAGACGATATGAATGATGAGGAGCTTGCTCTCATGATAAGAAGATTCAGAAAGCTGAACAAAAAAGGAAGAAGATTCAATCCAAAGAAACAAAGTTATCAAAAGCAACAGACTAAGTCTGTTGAAGATGATGAATCAAACAAAGATGTAGTCTGCTTTGAATGGAAGAAAAAGGGACACATTAAACCCAACTGTCCTCTTCTGAGGAAGAAGAAAGGAAAAGCTGAAAAGTATCGAAAGGCTCTTAAAGCAAAAACTTGGAGTGATACAGAATGTGAAGAAAGTAATGATGATTATGCCAACATATGTCTGATGGCACAATCAGATTCAGATTCAAACTCCGAGACAGAATCAGATTCAGGCAATGAATTTGAGGTAAGTAACTTCAAAATCCCTCTTAAAGTTTCTAAATACATTGAAGAGTTGTGTTTTAGTCTTAAAACTTCTCTTAAAAAGATTTCTGAACTCAAAAGGCAAAATTCTGCTCTAAAACAACAGGAAAACGTTTTGAAAGATAAGGTGAAATGTTTAGACACGAATATTTCTTCTCTTAGAAAAAGTGAAGATAATCTTTCAAAAGAAAATGCGTTCTTGAAAAATGATATCTCAAACATTTCTAAAAGATTTTCTACAGGTTCTGAGAAACTGGAAAAAATTCTTTCTATTCAAAGACCTTATTTCAATAAATCTGGTTTGAGAATGACTGCTGAAACCATTCCTTTAATTGATTTTCCAAAAGTGAAAGAAAGAATTAAGCAAAGACCCACAAGAAATGCCTACAAAAATCATTTTAAAAGAATTTTTGTAAAACCAGTAGGTCGAAATGCTCTCAGATGTTCAAAGTGCAATAGTGCAGATCATTTTGAAAAAGAATGTCCTATGGTTTGGAAACCTATCAATAAAGTATGGGCAAAAACCGCATATTATATTAACACGAATGGACCCAAGAAAATATGGGTACCAAAGAAAGTTTGAGTTTCTTTTTCAAATGCAGGTTACTATCAAGAAAAAGGTAAAATGGTATCTGGATAGTGGATGCTCAAGACATATGACAGGAGATTCAAATTGCTTCATAAAACTTGTTCAAGTGAATGGTGGAAAAGTCTCATTTGGAGGAAACAGCAAAGGAAAAATTGTGGGATTTGGAACTGTAAAAATTGAAACCTCACAATAAGCAATGTTTCTTTAGTTGAATGACTCAACTACAATCTGCTCAGTGTCAGTCAGCTATGTGATACCAGTTTCAAAATTTACTTCCAAGAGGGAATATGTTCAGGAACCAGTAAAGATTCTACTCAATCATTCATGGGTCGAAGACATGGAAATATCTACCTCTTAGATGTGAAACTAGATGAATCGCAATGTCTAATCTCAATCCAAGACGAAGCAAACTTATGGCACAGAAAGCTTGGGCACATCAATATGAAGCAGATAACCAAAATTTCAGCAAAAAAGCTTGTTCATGGTCTATCCAATTTATCATATCAAAAGTCTGACCTATGTACACCATGCATATTGGGAAAACAGGTAAGAAATTCTTTTAAACCAATAAATCAAGTTTCCACTAACCGTGTACTGCAGCTTCTGCATATGGATCTCTTTGGACCAACCAGAACACAGAGCATTGGAGGTAAGAAATATTGCCTATTAATTGTGGATGACTACTCACGATTTACTTGGGTGTATTTCCTAACAAGTAAGTCTGAAACTTTCTCTTACTTTGAAAAATTTGCTAAAAAGGTTCAAAACGAAAAATGATATGTTATTTCAAGTATAAAGACATATCATAGAGGTGAATTTGAAAATCAAAATTTTACAAAATTTTGTGATGAATTTGGTTTTCAGCATTTGTTCTCCTCTCCATATACTCCAGAGCAAAATGGAGTTGTGGAAAGAAAGAATAGATCGCTTCAAGAAATGGCTAGAACTCTTCTAATTGAAAGCAACATCTCCTCACGTTTTTGGGCTGAAGCAGTTTCTACAAAGATGTTATATTATCAATAGAGTTTTTCTAAGGCCTATTCTAGAAAAAACCCCTATGAACTATTCAAAGAAAAGAAGCCTATTGTTTCATATTTTCATGTATTCGG
The DNA here is from genome assembly GCA_014182725.1 of Eucalyptus brandiana. Lineage (NCBI taxonomy): Eukaryota > Viridiplantae > Streptophyta > Magnoliopsida > Myrtales > Myrtaceae > Eucalyptus > Eucalyptus brandiana. The sequence continues at coordinate 28,236,100 of CM024677.1, forward strand.
ATGCAAATGTTTTATACTGAAAAATGCAAATGATCGAGTTGGTAAGTTTGAAGAAAAGTCAGATGAAGGCATCTTCCTTGGATATTCAACCACAAGCAAAGCGTACGAGTCTACAACAAGAAGACTCAAACTGTGGAAGAATCAATGAATGTCAAATTCCAGGATTCTATGCAAAATGAATCTATTCAGACTCATCTTGAAGAATCTGAATCTGCTCCAGATTCTGCAAAGTCTAAATTGCAAGAAGCAGCTCAGACTTTGAAGGACTAGCAACAAGTGACTGTTGAAGACTCAAATAAAGGAAGTGATCACCAACCTGACAAATCAACCAGTAACTGGAAGCATAAGTCCAGTCATCCCAAAGTTCTTATTATTGGCGACATTAATGAAGGAATTCGCACAAGATCCAAAAGGTGCGAAGAGTCTAGTGATGTGGCTCTTATTTTTGAAATAGAACCCAAAAACATAGATGAAGCTTTATCTGATGAAAGCTGGATTGAAACTATGCAAGAAGAACTCAGACAATTTAGAATTAATGATGTCTGGGAGTTGACTCCTAAACCAAAAGGTAAATCAATTGTTGGAGCTAAATGGGTTTTCAGGAACAAGATGGACAAGAAAGGAAAAGTCATAAGAAACAAAGCAAGACTCGTGGCCAAAGGATATACACAAGAAGAAGGGATAGACTATGACGAGACTTACGCACCAGTAGCAAGGTTAGAAGCAATTCGTTTATTACTTGCATTTGCTTGTTATAAAAATTTCAGGTTATTCCAAATGGATGTCAAAAGTGCTTTCCTAAATGGATTCATCCATGAGGAAGTCTATGTGGAACAACCACCGGTTTGAAGACCCAAGGAAACCAGGACTCGTATTCGACTCAAAAAGGCCTTATATGGCTTAAAACAAGCACCTCGAGCTTGGTACGATAGGCTGAGTAAGTTTTTAATTCAAAATGGCTTTGTTAAAGGTAAAGTAGACACTACTTTGTTTATTAAAAGAGAAAGCAAAAGTTTTCTGCTTGTTCAAATATATGTCGATGATATTATTTTTGGATCCTCTAATGAAAGTCTGTGCAAGAAATTCTCTAAGACTATGCAGGATGAATTTGAAATGAGCATGATGGGTGAGTTAACCTTCTTTCTCGGGCTTCAAGTAAAACAACTGAAGGAAGGAACTTTTATTCATCAAGAAAAGTATGCAAATGATCTTGTCAAAAAGTTTAGACTGAACAATTGCAAAAAGGCTGATATACCAATGTCAAGTTCCTTAAAGATAAACAAAGATGAAGAAGGAAAGAAAGTCGACCAAAAGTTATACAAGAGTATCATCGGTTCACTTCTTTATCTTACTGCTTCTAGACCTGACATTTTGTTTAGTGTTTGCATTTGTGCCAGATTTCAAGCAGTCCCTAAGGAATCTCATTTAAGTGCTGCAAAGCGTATTATCAAATACATTGCCTCAACTTTAAGCATCGGCCTTTGGTATCCTAAAAGATGAGACTTTACTCTTCTTGGATACTCAGACATAGACTTAGCCGGATGCAAAGTTGATAGAAAGAGCACCTCGGGTACCTGTCAACTACTTGGAGGCAGGACAGTGTCTTGGTTTTCAAGGAAGCAGAGTACAATAGCTCTCTCTACAGCAGAAGTAGAGTATGTAGCTCTTGGAGGTTGTTGTTCACAAATTCTGTGGATAAAACAACAGCTAAGAGACTTTAGAATTGAAGATTCATGCACGAAGATTAACTGCGACAACACCAGTGCAATCAATCTTACCAAAAATCCAATTCTTCACTCAAGAGCAAAGCATATAGAGATTCGACATCACTTCATTAGAGATCATGTTCAAAATGGAGAAGTTTCAATTCAGTTTGTTGATTCAAAGAACCAACTGGCGGATATATTCACAAAGCCTTTGGAGAAAAATCAATTTGAAACCATCCGTTCCAGACTCAACATTTTGAGGTATGAGGAAATCAAAGTCTAAAGACTCTCAGACTCAGACAAACAAGACATTGACTGTAAGTTATTCTATCTCTCGAATCTCATCTTGAAAAGGTACAATCATCAACCGTGTTTTATTATTGATATCTTTAATCGACGTAATTATTGCAACGTTTCCTTTTCGAAAAATGAGTTATTTTGAAAAGACTATTTTCTCGAAAAAGGCAGTTATTTTTTTAAAAGGGATCTTTTCACTTTCCATTACGATGTTTAGCATTCCCTCGTTTCGACCGAGTTATATAAAGTCGGTTTCTCTTCGTTTAAAACTCCAAAACCCTAAAAAGCATCGATCTTCCATTCATGTTCTCTTCTCTTGTTTAATCTTCGAAAAAGTTGTCATCTTTCTTGGGAAAGTCAAGCAAGGAATCTTTCAAAGAGTGAGAAAGATGTCGTCTTCAAGAAAGTCTTCGAGGATCGCAAGCAGGGGACCACGGCGAATGAGTGAGAGACCTACTCACTTCGATCTCACCGAGGAAGAAGTGTCTCCAAATCAGCAGCAGAGCCCACAACATTCTCAGCAGCGTCATTCTCCACCAACTAGTCCATAGGGTGTTGGTCATCAACATGAGGAAGAAATCGTTGAAGACGCAGATCCTGTAAGAATTCAAAGACCCTCCTTTATTTATAAGCTTTACCGTGCTTTAAAGAGGATTGGTACTCCATTGAACTACATCGATGAATTCCTTAAGGACAAATGATATGGAAATGAGTATATCTTTTTGCGAAAAATGAAGGATTTGGGAATTGCTCGTAAAGGGGTGGCAGAAGAAACCCTTGTAAATATCCCAAGTGATCCGCGTGTTGGGGGATCTAATCCAATAGATGGGAATGATGATGACAAATTGTACAGCCAATTTCAACCGAGAATGGGTGTTGCAGCGAAAATTCGAGGAAAAAGGGGAGAGTTGTTTAGATCGAAGGAACAGAAGGCTCTATACCCAAAATTGCTGAAGCATGGGGTGATAAACCCTAGGAGTGTAGATTTTGATTTCCTTGATGCTGTAAATGTCAACTTGAGAGAAAAGTTTAGTTTTCTTCAACTTGAGCAGTTTTGTTCTGACACCATAGAAGCATATGCTGAATTAACTGCATATTTCTATTCGAATCTTAGTTTCCTAGATGCGAATAGATTCTCTTTTAGTGTACGCGATCAGGACTTCATGGTGGATATGGATATGCTGGCGGATGTGATAGGGGTTGAGAGAGGAAGATATCAACCGATCAACGTTTCTATTGCTCGTGCTACATTGGAACTTGTTAAGGATAGAAGAACAGAGGAAAAGATTTCCTATTTGAGGATAAGTGCGTTTAACATTCTGCTTCACAAGATTGTGATCAATTGCCTAAGACCGAAATCGACTTCCAAGACTGATGTTTCAAGTTCAAAGGCAAAGCTGATGTATGCCATCATCACTGGTTTCTCTTCCTCACACTGTTATGTTCCACATGTATAGAGCAGTAGTGAAGGACATAGGTCAACTTCCTTATCCAGGTCTTGTGACGAAGTTATTCAGACATCTGAACATTCAGCCTCAACAAATTCTTTGTGCTCGATCATGTGATCATATGGTGGTATGACTAAAAATGGTGACTAAAATGCGTCTGAAGGAACTAAGCAAGGCATTGGAAAAATTCAAGGAGAAGACTCCTGTCAAAACTCATCAAAGCTCTTCTACATCAAAAAGAAAAGGGAAGGAGCCCTTGGTTGCTCCATCCAAGAAAAAGAAGAGCTCTCATCATTGAAGATGAAGATGATGAGGAAAACATCACCATTTCTGCAATGGCTTTGAAGAATCTGAGTCGTTCTGTTCCAGTGAAAGACTCAGAACAGAGGACTCGAGAAAGAGAAGAGAAAGAAGCAGAGGAGAAAGAAACAGAGGAGAGAGAAGCAGAAGAAAGGGATGCTGAGAAGGAAATAGTTGAAAAAGAAGAAGAAGAGAAAAGAGATCAAGAGAAAGAAGAACCTGAAGAACACTCTTCTCCTGAAGACATGGAAACAAGGGGAGACCAAGAGAAAAGAGGAATGTCCTCATATCCTGCTACTAGTGAGGGAGTCAGTCGCTCTCCAGTAGATCCAGAGGACATTTATGCCTCTCAATTTCCTGAGGAAGGACCTGATATTTCATCGCCAAATCTGCGTGATTATGCTGATCTGCCATCGTCTGCCTTCACTCCATCAGATCGTGCCGAAGCTAGTACGCAGACCGATAATTCAACAGATTTTCGCAGAATTATGGATGTTCTCTTGGAAATGCGAGGTCAGATATATGCTCTGGGATGCGAAGTTCAAAATTTGCAGAATGCAGGTCAAGCTTCTTCAAGTTCCTTGAATGATCAGATCCAAGCCCTTTCTCTTCAGATTCAGACTAATGCTAAGGGTGAGGAGGTTGCACAACTGAAAGAAGACTTGAAAAGGCTGGAAGGCATCGTTCAATCAATGGGAGATTTCTAGCTTGTTCGTGTTCCCAAGCAATCTTGACTTTATTCCATCTCAACCTTTTTTATGCCGACAAAAAGGGGGAGAGATGCGAGATTTGAAAACTTTGAACTTAAATTTGTCGAACTTTTGGTTTGTTTGGATTTGTTGGTGTTTGACTTGACTTGACTTGTGTGTCTGGTTGTGGACTAAACTTGGATTTGGATTTGACTGTTTGACTGCTTATATTATTAAGTACTATATTGATATCTTATACACACTTGAAAGTCTAACCTATTTTCTGTGGTTGCAGATTCTAGTGTTCTTAATAAGTCATTTATCTGTATAAGTATCCATATTTGTTTGAGTAATGTCTTGCAGGTCAAAGTTATTCAAATCTGCAGGAAAGTTTTGTCACCATCAAAAAGGGGGAGATTGTTGGAGAATTCTTCACGAAGTGTTTTGAAGCTGACAAAACGTTTCCATCAGTCTAGTCTGAAGGTTTGCAGACTCTGCTACCTAAAGTCTGAAGACCTCCGGATAGCTAGACTCAAGACTTAAAGTCTATCCTCATTGACAGTTTCTAATCCGTTGAAGAAAGGCTATCCAGAACTGGTTGTTTCATTAAAGATGTGACATTATCGACTGAAGAAGATCTCTTGGTTGGATATGACATAACGGAATCCTTTACTTGATCGTGATTGATTCGAAGATTAAGGATCTGAAGATTGGCGAAATATTCTTGGAAGGTTCTACTTATAGAAACCGAGATCCTGATTGTATGGACGAACATGATTGATGGGCTATCGACATGTTCCTTTAATAGCTCGAATGATCTTCCTAATTGATTCCGTCCAACGGGTAGATTGGAGGAATTCCTTTGGTAAGTGCCAATGGGTATGATGGCATAAATGAGTATATAAGGAAGAGATTCTAGTTGTTCAAGTGTGTGTGCGATAGAAGAATTCCAAAGTCTGAAGCTCCTTGTTGTTTAGTCAATTCATTTGAGCAAAAACTTGTACTCAAAAGAGAGTCTATATTCGTGAGAAATCTTGAGGAAGTATGGTAGAATATCTACACTGTGGAATCAAGGGAGAACTGTGCTGTAACATCTCTTTTGTTCATAGTGAAATCCAGCCGGTGGGCTGTTAGTGCGGAAGAGTAGACGTAGGCTTGGAATAAGCCGAACCACTATAAACCTTGTGTTTAATCTTCTCTTCCCTACTCCTTGTTTTACTTTGATCGTATTTCATTTTGTTAACCAAAAGAGAACTCCCTTTCTATCGTTTGCCTAGTATCGCTTCCATATCTCGAAAAATTATTTTTACACCTATTCACCCCCTCTATGTGTTTATACTAGCTATCTCAACTTCTATCGTTGCCTCCTATGCATATGATCCATCCTTGACATTTAACTTATATTTGTCACTATGATATTGATTTCTTTCTCATGGAACAGCTGATGTTGTTTGGATTTCTTAACTTCATCAACGGGCTTTGGTCTAGCTGTGGCGATGAACGGATCATAGTCTTCACGACGAACCATAGGAAGAGACTAGACCCAGCTCTATTGCGTCCAGGGCGCATGGATGTAGAAGTTCCCATGCTCTACTGCACTCCGTGCGGTTGCAGGCTTCTTGCTGCTAATTATCTCAGGATCAATCACCATGAACTCTTCGACCATATTGAGAGTTTGCTCAAGACAGCCAGAGTCACTCCGGCTGAAGTAGCCGAGCAATTGTTGAAGAGTGACGAACCGGAGGTGGCTCTCGGGGATATGGTTACCTTCCTCGTTGATCACAAGAGGAAAGAAAATGACGAAGTCATCAAGAAGAAAGTTTGTCGATACCAATTGGTCAAAGAAAATGGAGCAAGTGAAGAGAAAAGCGGAAAGTGCGAACTAATTGAAGAATAAATAATAAATATCGACTGTGTTGGTATGTTTCCATCAAATTTAATTAAGAGTATCATAAAGATGGTGATTATTGAGGTCACAGAAGCAACTGATGGGAAGTTATTGCCCGATCATCGAAATCATTAATTAAGTGGGTCGGATGGTAAGATGGCATGTAATCTAAGTGAATTTAATCAAGAGTTTAGATGAACCGTGTGATATTTTTTTGGTAATTGATATTCATATCATGCCGGCACTATATTTTGCTTTATATAGTTATATCACGTCAACGACACATAATTAGACAGTAATTATTTCTCATGTTTAGGGCCTCCCATGAAATTTTTTTGTATTTGCTTGGGTTTGCCGAAAACATTATCCATCTGGTTTAGTCCAACCATTTGGTTCAAGGTGTATACTGATCTGAGCACCCTGCTAATTCTTGATAGTCTTCCGTTGCACACACATCAATTAATTACTAAATTCACATAGGTCCGTGTTTTGAGTATGTCCTCAAGAAAATGCGGAAGTAAAGTGGTTTGAATTCGATCGATCAGCGATAAAAGATAAATGAGGTCGTCGTTTGCACAATCCGATGAGGTTCTCACTTGCGTAATCATTTAGGGGTTACCATTTTTTCCCAGAACACGACAAGCTTGGCAAAAGCGGAAAGACGGCAAAAGGTTCCAACTATCTCTGGTTTTTCTTGTTCGCATCGTGCAGCGAGAGTTAAGGAGAGATTGATAAGTAAATCATTCTAAATGTAACTGATCTATTGAAATTTTGATCTTTAACTAGTCCCGCCAATCAATAAACTAGCCTATGCTATCTAATTAAACTAAATTGAAGTGGAATGTGCCGTGGTTTTGCCTTACATCGAGATGCAAATCATTGAATTAGATGTTACGTGGGAGATTGGTCGATAGGATTTTAACATCAAGATCAAACTTTACGAAGACTTGGACTAAGAACAGTGTATGAATTAACTTCGTCCAGAAGGTAACACAAAGGCGTACCATGCGGCGTTTGTCCCTTTGTGCTTTACAGCCAGACTTCCTCCATGCGTTTGTCCTTTTGTGCTTTACAGTCAGACTTCCATGGAGAATGTCACTAGCTCACCCCTTTAAAGGCAAGACCGACTCATTGACAATAACATATGCATCTACAATTCTCTAATTCTCTTATATATGGCCACTTGCAACTCACGATCCCCTCCGGTCAAATACCATCTATACCAAACAAAGTAAACTGAAAAGAGTGGTGACTTCGACTCGAACGACTTCAGTAAATCCGTCGTGGTGGCCAAGGCAGTGCCAATATAGAAGAAACATTTATAATTCAAATTTTAAATGAGCATATAGAAAAAGAAATTCTGGTTCTCAATTAAACAATCCAAAAGTGAGTACCTCGCAAACACGCGTCGCCTATTCATTATTTTGTAAGTCTACTACTTTAAATTGTATGAAATTTGCAAAGATCGGATTTAAAAAAAAAAAAAAACTCAAAAGTATTTTATCTATGAGATTTTGACTAGACTCAAAGTAGAGGCTAGAAATCAATCCAACAAACCCCGGTTGAAAATGGGGATCAAAAAGTTGAGATTGAAAAATGAAATATGAAAGGTTGGATTCGACGTATGAAGTTGATAGGTTGACAAAGGGGTAATTGCTAATTAAACTACGAGCACACGTGGGTATGGTGAGGTCTAGCTCACACCCAATCATCTCTTTAAGTACACTAAAGAAACCCCACACTTATTAACTTCCTCCCACTTTTGCTATGTGGGACAAGGAAACATGCACTTAGTTTGTTTTACGAACAAACTTTCAACACAAACAACTCCAAGAACCCCGTGTGGTGGCTAAGGCAGTGCTGTCTGCCGCAGCCTCCATGATGGTGGTGTAGTTGGTGGTTCGACGTCAATGGCAACTGTCTGTGGAGGTATCTGAGCATTAATTTTGTACTACTTCAGAAAATTTTTGCACCATACATGGCTTAATTGAAAAATGTGCATACTTGTCCGAACACTCTGCATTATTTTCCGAGTATGATGGCTTCTCTCGTGTTGGAAGTATGGCACTCATGGACGCTGGCATACCGTTACGAGAACGTATAGCAGTGTTCCGGTGGGTCTTGTCGGTGAAGTTGATCCAGTGACGGGTGAAATAACTGATTACCAGATACTTACCGATATACTTTTAAGTGTTACTTTTGTTTGTTTCATTTGTGCTTATATGAAAAGCAATGCACTTTTAGTTGATGCTTGATAGAGAATCCTTTAAAACCATGCCCACCTGTAGGATTATCCTTGTCTGCAAAATTTGTGTATTTTCACGTATATCTTAGTTATCTTACACAGTTATGGCGCAGATGCTTTTGAAATCTTTTTTTTCCTGCTTTTCTTGAGAAATGATCCTGCAAGTTAACTTGATCATTGCTATATTCCTCACAGTGTCTGATGAGCATGTCCTTTTCTAGGGTCTGGAAGATCATCTTGGAGATATGGACTTTAAAATTGCTGGCACTAGAAAGGGAGTTACGGCTATTCAACTGGACATAAAACCAACTGGAATACCTCTGGACATCATATGCGAATGTTTAGAACCTGCACATAAAGGTCATCTGCAAATTTTGGACCACAATATACAGAGAAATCAGTTTACCACATACCCAATATGATAGAGATACTCCTCAATTAGGTCAACTTCTTGACTGTTCATAGTCCCATGTTTCATTAGTATGAAAAGCCATGCTTTGACTGAAATTTCGCTATTTTAATTCAGCAACTCTTACGTTCAGCAATGATGCTCTATATGAAATATTTTGATTCACAAAGCACCGATTACATGTAATACGAGAAAAGCATTATATTGGAAATTGTAAACTTTATTTTATTTGGTTACTTAGCTAATATTTAGTGGGCATTTTTTATTAAATGCTTACAAAAAAAATAAAAGTTTATTCATTTTCCCTAACCAATAAATACTTTGAGATTATACATAAACGAGAGCATTTGTGAATAAAGGTAGTTTGAAAAGCCTCTGCATCACTTGCTCTTCTCTTTGAAATCTGACTAACTCATCTAAAACCCACTCCACCTCCTCTCTTGGTCTGCCTTTGCCTATGCTCGACAAGCCTCGACACCATGTCTAAACATTCGCAAGAAGGGAAGCCTAAAAGAAGGATTATGACAGATTAAGAAGTATGTAGAGATATCGGAGAATTTATCCGAGATTTGGAAAAAAGGTCAGTGTTTTGCGGGATCCGAGCACTGACTATGTATTGGTATTCGATTTCTCCAATATCACTTTCTTGGATGAAATTAGCAGAGGAATTAGCAGAGGTGGAAATGGATCCAGTATTTTTAGGGGCATGCATCGTGGGCATTCCATTGCCTTGATAAAGTTCCCTACTAGACATATCATGATAGATGAAGATGTGGTCAATGTTTTAATTGAGAGTCAACATCAAAACACCATGCACAATCGTGTAATGTCTTTGTTACAGGGATCCATATTAATACTATAGAGCTTCACTTACGTAGCTTGAATGATATTGTTAATTCTCAATATCTGCCTTACCGATGAACCCTCAATTGTCCAATATAAAAGGAAGCTATTATCTTAAGGAAAGGTTGAGGGATATCAAACTGTGGATTGATGATAAACCGTCGTGGATTATGCTAAAACTTATGAGGAATGTAAAAAATTTGGATTAGATGATGCACGACATAGCAAATTAACATGTTATTTGTATTTTGAAATAATATGGTACTACATGATAATTTGAGACCAGAAAATATTCTAATCATAGAATTTGAGGTTCTATTGGTGAAATCTTAAATGTCAGTGTCATGGATAGATCAATCTAATGTTCCTTAACTCATGTGGCCTTAACATTTTTCTCAGGTCAATTTTACTCACAATCGACTCATACTTGTGAATGAGATGATACAAATGAGGGGAGGTGACTCATATATATATTAGTACAAGGCAAACCGTATCCGTAGATCTTTTCTTGATTTAACGGTGGATATTGCATCTCCCCAACTTTCAATTATCCATATTTTTACATGCGTATATAATTACTCGCCCATCCTAGAGAGTATTCTAAAACACTTAAGAAAATCCTAGAACTTCGGGAAATATGTGGCTCAGATGGTAAAATTACATGTCAACAATCTAGGCGAACTCGATTTACATAGTCCGTCAACCACCTGAAATCTTTTCGTGATCGACATTCATATCATGCCGACAATATAATTTGCTTTATGGCGTCGAGGACACGCAATGTGGCAGTAATGCTTTCTCATGGTTTGGACCTTCCACGGAATCTCGCAGTTGCTTGGGTTGGCAGAAAAAAATATTTGTCTGAGCGTGGATTCTAGTCCAATCATTTGACTCGCACTAATTCCCGATAGATTCCTAGTCATCCTCTGCTTTAGTCACATGGGTACGTCCTCCAAGGATGGTCCCAATCTCAAGAAAATGCGCACGAAATTGATCGGCAACGAAGAGAATTGAGTTCATGCTTGTTTTCCTAGGAACACGACAAATTTGGCAAAAGCAAAATGAGCCAGGAAAGGTTCTCCACTAATATTAGTCGTATTCGAATGGCCTTTACCTAATATAATAGCCTTTAAATACTATGAGAATAACAGTTTATTGTAAATCACAAATTTTCGAAGAAGTGAGTCTTATAATAATTTATAATTATTTATTATTTGATTTTTTTGTGATTCAGAATAGGTTGTTATTTTAATAATAAATTAAAAATTATCATATAATCATTTCTTTATTCGAATTGTGCAGCTGGAGTTAAGGAGAGAGTGGTCAATAAATCATCCTAAAATGGAGCTAACCTACATCGAGATGCGATCAGTGAATAAGATAATCGCCTGGGGCTGGTCGATCAGGTTTGAATATTTGCTACCACCCCTCGAAAGAAAAAGGCCAAGAACGACCCACCGTCGGGGGCAAGAACCAAGGTCTTCGAAGACTTGGACTAGGAACAGTCCAGGAACCAGCTCAGACAAGAAGGATTCCGTGCATTTGCAGAGAATTCATCGCCACTTTCATCTCCCGATTCCCTCCGGTCATATACCGTCAGTTCCCCATAGATTGAACTCAAAAGAATGGTGACCCCGCCTCCAAACGACTCCAAGAACCCCATCGCGGTGGCCAAGGCGGCGCTGTCTGCTGCGGCCTCTGTGACGGCCTCCGTGATGGTGATGCAGTCGGTGGTTCGAACATTCATGCCCCCCGAACTCCAGGGCTTCCTCTTCTCTGGGATCCGCGGCTTCTTGTCTCGCTTCCACAACGAAATGACCGTGGTCATCGAACAGTACGATGGGTACGCCCAGAACGAGCTCTTTGGGGCGGCCCAGGTTTTCCTGGCCGCCAAGCAATCCCTTTCGATTACGCGCATGCGAGTGACCAAGTCCCCGAAGGAGGACCACTTCAATCTGGCTATGGACCGGAATCAAACGCTGGCGGATACGTTTCACGGGGTCAAACTCAAGTGGGTTTTCGTGTCGAGACAGGTTGACTCGGGCAACCGAGTTCATCAAGGCCGGAATTCAACGGCTAAACACGAACAGCAATACTTCGAGCTCACTTTTGACAAGAAACACAGGGAGATCGTGGTCAAATCCTATCTGCCTTTCCTCATCGACGAGGCCAAGTCCATAAAGCAGGGAAGAAGACGTTGAAGCTATACACTCCGGGCTCCAACGGTAATTCTACTATTAGAAGTGGAAAAAGAGTGATGCTAAATTCACAAAAACTCCGTAGTTCAATCAGTAAAATCCTAAAGAAGATTAAGGTCAAAATTCAGTAGAGCCAGCCTTGCACCTTCTTATCTATGATTCTGCGTTCGATTTCTTCAGCAAAAGACTGGATTTTGTATCTCCATCACATTTTGTTTCCTATAGGTCCTTACCCAGGTGCGTGGTCCCCAGTGAACCTCGACCATCCGGCGACATTCCAAACACTGGCCATGGACCTAGAGCTCAAGAAGAAGATCACGGATGATCTCGACAGGTTTGTGAGAAGGAGGGAGTACTACAGGAGAGTTGGCAAGGCCTGGAAAAGAGGGTACTTATTGTATGGACCCCCTGGAACGGGGAAATCGAGTTTGGTCGCTGCGATGGCCAATTACTTGAACTTCGACATATACGACCTAGAACTGAGCGGGCTCCTGAGCAATGCGGATCTCAGGAGGCTGCTTGTCGAGACCAAGAATCAATCCATATTGGTGGTTGAGGACATCGATTGCACCATTCAGTTGCAAGATAGGAAGTCGGAAACACAAGCTGCCAACATGAATTTGATGTTAATGGGTTATAAGCGACAATATCAAGTACAATTTTTTCTTCTTGCTTTCTTTTTTAGTATAAGTTCTAGCATCGTGAACATGATTTGTCCTCGACATTTAACTCATGTTTGTCACTACAACATTAATTTTTTCCTCATGGAATAGGTGACATTGTCTGGATTCCTCAACTTCATTGACGGGCTTTGGTCGAGTTGTAGTGACGAGCGGATCATAGTTTTCACGACGAACCACATTGAGAAATTAGACCCAGCCCTATTGCGGCCAGGGCGCATGGACTTGCACATTCCCATGTCTTATTGCACCCCTTGCGGGTTCAGGCTTCTCGCTTCTAATTATCTCGGGATCGATCATCACGTGCTCTTTGACCAGATCGAGAGTGCGATCACAACAGCCAGAGTCACTCCGGCCGAAGTAGCGGAGCAGTTGATGAAGTGCGACGAACCGGAGGTCGTTCTTGGGGACATGGTTTCGTTCCTTATTAATCACAAGAGAAAAGAAAATGAAGAAGTCACTGAGGAGAGAGTTGGTCAGTCCCAATTGGTTGAAGAGAATGGAAGGTGTGAAGAAGAAAGTAGCGAGTGCGAACTATTGGAAGAATAAACAATATATCAACTGTGTTGGTACGTTTCGATCGATTTTAACTTAGACTATTATAAAGATCTTGATTATTATGTATTCAATGACCAAAGCTATTGATGGAAAGCTATTGTATCGTCATCCGAATTATTAATAATCTGAGTCAAATAGTAAAATCATGTGATCAAACAAAGTAAATGAACTCGATTTATATCATTTGCTTCATATAGTTATCACGTGAAGGACTTATAATCAGACACTAATGATTTCTCATGTTTTGGGCCTCCCATGACATCTTGTATTTGCTTGGATTGGCTGAAACCATTCCCTGTCCGATTTAGACCAACCATTGGGGTCAAGGTCATTTCGGTCTTTTTGTTCCCCATTGGCGAGATGGAAATTTTCTCTTTTTTCCTTTTCTTTTAATATTACAGGGGTTCTGGACTTATTTGAGTTTAATATGATAATCCTCCATTGCACACATATCGAATAATTACTAGATTCCCAAATACGATGGTTCGAATCAGATCGATGAGCGATAAGTGAAGATGAAGTTATCACTTGCGTAATCTTTTAGGGTTTTTTTTTTTATCCTAGAAGACGACAAGCTTAGCAAAAGCAGAACAACCGACAAAAGGTACCAACTAACGCTGGTTATTCATATCGTGCAGCGGGAGTTAAGGAGAGATTGTTATATAAATCATTTCTAAATGCAACTGATTTACTGGAATTTATATCTTTAAATAGTCCAGCCAATCGATGAACGAGTTTATACTATCTAATTAAATGAAATCGTAGTGGAATGTGCCGTGATTTCGCCCTTACTTCAAGATGCAAATTCAGTGAATTTGATAATTCCATGGGATTGGTCGATCTGATTTAAACATCAAGATCAAAGTGCACGAAGAGACTCAGAACAGTGCATGAATCAGCTTGGTCGAGAAGGTAACACAAAAGCGCATCATGCATTTGTACCTTTGTGCTTTACAGTCAGACTTCCATAGGACCGACTCATTGACAATAACATATCCATCTACAATTCTCTAATCCTCTATTGGTTCTTTCCCGAGTGCGTGGTTGCCAGTAAACTTCGACCATCCAGCGGCATTCCAGACGCTGGCAATGGACCTAGAGCTCAAGAAGAAGATCCTCAACGATCTCGACAGGTTCGTGAGGAGGAGGGAGTAAGGCATGGAAAAGAGGGTACTTATTAGATAGACCGACTGGAACGGGAAAGCAAGCCCGGTTGCCACAATGGCCAAAAACTTGAAATTCGATATATACAGCTGTCGCGACCAAATTTTCGGGGGTGATCCACCTAAGGTTTGGCTAATGGATTGTTAAGCCTAAACTTAACTCGAGCTCTCTCAAGCCCATACCAATTCGCGACTTAAGTTCAAGTTCTTAATATGCAATTGATTTTCAATTAGGAGTCGCCACTAATCTATTTTTGGTGGGTCGATTAGAAACCCAAGTAAAGTAACAGGAGTTTTACTTTACTCCTACGAACCAGAGATTATGGGTACGGAAACTTGGTTACACTAGATTTCTCTAATGCCCTTTCGGTACCTTTTTCTTTTATTTTGAAAAATGTTTTGCAGGCAGCTTGAATTGATTGTAAATCTAATTTTCCTAACATGTGATGCGATCATGCGGGTGCGCAAACCACCAATTTAACACCCAAGAAAAGCAATCAATAAATTGCAGGACTTACCTCATAGCAACGAAAGTATCTGTATTGTCAGATCAGAATTCACATCAACAACCCTAGATATGATTTCTAATTAACAAGCAATTACTCAATTTTTGTTTTCTCTTTTTCAACGAGAATATAGTCCATATGCAATGCTTTGCTTCTAATCTAATATGAAATGATATGGCATGGCAATATGTCCTAAACTATATGAATGAGTAAAAAAAACTAATGATTTCTTAATGAGCATGCAATAATTAATTATGCAATCTAAATTAACCGGAATGACTTAATTCTAATGACATGTGATGCAATGCAATGACGTACAAAATTATTTTAACTAAAATGACATGCAACATGCAATTTAATATGCGAGCTATATGTCACGCGACATTTATTAAATGACCTAATCTAATGACGGGCAATTTCTAATTAAATAAACCTAACAACAATCAATAAATAACGTGCATTTCATGAACCTAATTCTATATGACATGGACATTTTTATTTTCCTAACAAAACATGCAATTTATCTAGGAGAGATTATCTACCTATAATTGATAAACATGCAATTACGTGCAAAGAATGCCCTAATTCAACATGATATATGCATGATGATTTTTTGTGTTTTTATATTAATTTCGAAATTAAAATTTCACATGCAATTCAAATAATGATAAAACTAACATCCTAAATGAATGTGCTTTCTTTCTTTGGTTTTCTTTTCCACGATTCAAAATAAAGTTCCCATTCTAAATATAAAAGATGAAAACCTAATCCTAATTCAACATTTTTTGATTTTCTTATTTAAAATTCGAAATAAGATTGCAATTTTAACCCTAAAATAGGAAATATTCTAAAGCAAATCTAATCCTAGCTCAAATATTTTTTGGATTTTTCTTTTACGAAAATAAGATTGACTCAACCAACTTGACGACAGCAAATCAAACAAGATAAAATTGATATCCAAAAATTAATGAACCATATCTCGCGCATGAGATCGGGTTGGCCAATTTTAAATTAAATCGCGAATCGAATCTCGGACTTGAGATTAGAACGTCGATTTTTGTAAGGAATTGCGAGTCGGATTTCGGGCCCGAAAATCGGACTGTCAATCCCTAGCTTGAGGGACTATTTCATATCGGGATATCAATAATATATTAAGGAACAATTCCACTAAAACAGAATATTAAAGAAATAATAATAAAAATAATAAAATAAAAGAGAAACTACCTAATCTGATTTTTCTTTTTTCCTTTTTTTTTTTTTTTTTTTCTCTTTCTCCCTTTCAAGCTTCGTGTCCGTGAGGCTGGTCGTCGCGGATGGGAACCGAATCGGCAAAGGGCTGCTGTGAGCAGGGGTGCAGCTGCAGAGGTGTAGTGACTGGTGCAGTCAAGGCTTCGAGCAGCAGGGGACGCTGGGGCGGCTTCGCAGGTGGCGGTGCGGTGTCACGGCAAGGCTTCGCGCGGCTGGGTTGCAGATCTGGTGCAGCAAATCGGGCAGTGGCGGATGCGCGGCGTCGACGATCAAGTGCGAGCGCGACGGGACGGGCTCCTGCGGGTCGCTCGGAGGTGCGGAGGGAGTGGTGCTGTCTGCGAGCAGGGGCGCTGGTTCGTGCGGCGTTGTAGTGCTGAAGCGAGGGCTCACGGAAATGGACGGGCTGAGGCGTCGGACTTTCTCGGACGGCAATCGGTGGGACCGAGCTTCAGGCGACTGTCGGAACGGTGGCAGTGTCGCGAGCGCGGGGCGGGGTCGCGAGCGCAGGGCAGGGTGATCGGCGGCTTGGGCAGGAGCGTCGCCGGCAGAAGGTTGAAGAAGAACAGTAATTTTTTTTGTCACACGCTGCTTCTCCTCTTTCACTGTTGTTGCAGTACTTTTTCTCTCCTATTCACCACGACTTCCCCTCTCTCTTCACTTTTTCTTCTTTTTCGGTCAAAGAAGCAAAAACCATTTTTACTTTTCCCTTTTCTTCCAAAACCGAGTGAAAAGAAAAAGCCCCCCTCCTCTCATACGCATATGGCCTTTTATAGGGGAAGGAATCGGATTTTTAAATTCTTTCTCAAATCAACATCCGCAATATTTTTCACAAAATTCATCCCATACTGATAAGAATTCAAGATTAAAATGAGATTTTTTCTAAATCAAAATCTTTCAAAGCCAAATCGCAATAATTTTTTACCCATCTGCCCTATCTAAAAAAGATTCATATCTCGGAAAAATTTTAAAATATTATATTCTCACGAGATAATTTTTAATTATTAAAAAACACGGGCTTGGGCCAACCTCGCTCGCTTTGTGGGCATGATCCATCTAATTCGAACTCATCCGCCACTAGTCCAAAAAATGCAAATAACAAAATAAGTGCAATCTAAATCTATATTCTATGCAATTAATAAAATTAACCCATAATTTCCTATGCAATAAATAAATAAACTAAATTATCAAAATTTAGGTATCAACAACAACCTAGAGCTGAGCAGGCTCCACAGCAATGCGGAGCTTAGGAGGCTGCTCGTCGACACCACAAATCAGTCCATATTGGTGGTCGAGGACACTGATTGCACCACTAAGTTGCAAGATAGGATGTCGGAAACATGAACCACCAGCATGAATCCGCTGTCGATGGGTTATTAGCAACAAGATCGAGCACAGTTTTTCCTTTTGGCTTTCTTTTTTGGTATGAGGTCTAGTTCGATTGCTGCATACTACGAATATGATCCATCCGCGATGTTTAACTCATGTTTGTACCTTCAACAAAAAAAATAAATTCCTAATGGAATAATTAAGGTTGTGTAGATTTCTCAACGTTGTCGATGAGCTTTAGTCGAGCTATGGTGATAACGAATTATAGATTTCACAACAAACCATATTGAGAAACTAGACTCAGCCCTATTGTGCCCAGGGCACATGGATTTGCACGTTCCCATGTCCTATTGCACCCCTGATGGATTCAAGCTTTTGTTGTGAGTCAATTGATCTAATGTTCCCTAATCCTTGCGGCATTAGGTCTTTTTCCAAGTCAACATTAATCACACTCAACTCACAAAAATCATATTAAAAGAAAATTATTAGTATATTTCACTTGTGAATAAGATAATATAATTTAGGGAGAGGAGGCCCCTATTTATGCAAGTACGGGGCCAACCATAGCCATATATCTCTTCTTGGATCTAACGGTGGGGTTTAAATCTCCCATAATCATCACAATCATTACTTGTACACTTATCGTATTGCCCCTTTCCAAGGAGTATTTTAGAATACCCTTGGACTTCCGGAAGCTGGAGAGTCATTTGTTCATGGATGGGTCACGACCCTTTACTTGGGAAACTTTTGGAGTGCATCAATTTCTTGGGTCGTGGCACTTCTCACTTCTATTTATCTCGGGATCAATCTCACAAGCTCTTCGACCAGATCGAGAGTGCAAGTACGACATCTAAGGTTACTCCAGCCAAAGTTGCGAAGCAATTGATGAAGCGCGACAAACTAGAGGTTACTCTCAGGGACATGGTTTCCTTCCTTGCGAATTACAAGAGGAAAGAAAATGGAAAAGTGATCAAGAAGAAAGTTTGTGGTCTCAATTGATTGTAGAAATTGGAGGAAATAAAGCAGCAAAGGCAAACTAATTGAAAAATAAATAATACATATCAACTGTAATGGTATGTTTCCATCGATTTTATCCATATTATTATAGAGTTCTTTGTATTAAGCATGATAATATGACAACTAGACTTGTCAAACTAACAAGTCGAGTCGGACCAGATTTGAAAACAATCTAATCCTAAATGTAAATTTGGGGACCCGTATCCGACTTGGCTCGGTGTCTATTTTTAGCATTTTTTTTTCTTTCTAAATTGTTGTTTTGAAGAATAGGCAACTCCATGGATTAGCCCGTCGAGTTACTGAGGGAGCTCGGGGTTCAGTTATAGACAAGAGTATTAAAGTGGCGGTGAAAGTCCAGCCTGGGCCTTGCATAAGTCATGAAAGAGTTTGGGCTTTAAACTCATTTCCGGTTATTTGTAAAATCTTAAATGACCCATATGTCGACATAAAAAAAAATGATTAAACTTTTGGTTATTATTGGCAAATGGCAAACTTGGTCGATGAAGACAATTTATCAAAAAAATCAACAAACTTGAAGAATAGGTAACTTTCTTGTGGAGTCATTGACCACACACAACATGAAAGTTATCGACAAGAGCTTTCATCAAGACTTGAGAAATGGATCGACAAAGTCATAAGTAATGAGCAATCAACATAAGAATATAACTGTTCACTGATTATATCTATTGCCACTAACTTAGGATTTTTGTTTCTTGCATATAAGTGTTGCCTGTAGATAAGTGTTGCATAGAGTAACTTCTTTAATAGAATTAAAAAGTTATTTCTTTATTTGAATTTAAAAAGTGTTGTTTTAAACCGTCGATGATGAGCTACAAAAATATCCACATTGTACTCTTGTAAGGAATCCTTATTAGTCAATCAACGCACTTGAGTCCTTCTGTAAATTTATTTTAATCTTATATAATCGGTTGCAATTGCCTCCAATTTCCATACCTCTGGATCACAGATGAGATTTATGTCTAACGTAATCATTTAGGGGTTGCCTATGACACGACAGGCTCTTGCAAAAGCAGAGAAAATAGTCCCCAGCTAATGCTGGTCGTATTCACATCGGTGCAGCTTAAGTCAAGAAGGAATCGTCAAATAAAATATTTAAGATGTATTCATAACTTTTCTTGTCAGTATAATTTCAACTTTAAATAATCTAGCCAGTCAGTAAACAAGTTTATACTACCTAATTAAACTAAAACTGAAATGGAATGTGCTGTGGAATTATCTTGGGATCGATCGCCATGAGCTCTTCAACGAGATCGAGAGTTCGATCATGGTGGTGAAAGTCACTCCGGCCAAAGTAGTGGAGTAGTTGAGGTCACTCTCCGAGACATGGTTTCCTTCTTTGTTAATCATAAGAGGAAAGAAAATGAAGAAGTCATAAAGGAGAAAGTTTGCCGGTGCCAATTGGTTGAAGAAAATGGAGGGACTGAAGAGGAAAGCGGAAAGTGCGAAATAATTGAAGAATAACTCATAAATATCAACCGTGATGGTATATTCCAATCGATTTTAATTTAGATTATCATAAAGATAGTGATTATTGAGGATGAAGTGATTGTATGAAGTTATTGCACGATCATCCAAATCATTAACTATGTGGGTCAAATGGTAAAATCAAATAATCAAAGGTCTAGATGAACTCGATTTACATGATCTATCAACCATGCCAATTTTTCTTGTGATCAATATTCATACCATGCCTGGCAACATAATTTGCTTTATCTAGTTATATCACGTCAAGGACAAATAATCTGACACTAATGTTTTCTCATGGTTTGCACCTTCCGCGGAGTCTCGTGTTTGCTTGGGTTGGCTGAAAACAATATTTGTCCGAGCTTGGATTCCTATAGTCCTCCTCCGTTGCACCCACGCAAACCGATTAATCACTAGAGTCGCATGGGTCCGTGCTCCGAGGATGGCCACAAGAAAATGCGCACTTACGGTGGTTCGAATCAAATCGATCAGCGGTAAAGGAGAAATGAGGTTGATGTTCGTCTTTTTCCTAGGAGCCCGGCAAGCTCTGCAAAAGCAAAACAAGCTTAGAAAAGGTTCCCAGTAGCAGACGGTCGCATCCGCATCGTGCGGCGGGAATCAAGGAGAGAGCGTAAGCATTCTGAAATGGGACTAATTTACACCGAGATGCGATCGACGAGTAACACGATCGCGGGGGGTTGGTCGATCTGATTTTTAACATTTGCCACTGCCCTCAAAAGAAAAGGGGAAAGGATGGGGCACCGTCGGGGCAAGAAACAAAAGTCGACGAAGATTTGGACTAGGAACAGTCCAGGAACCAGCTCAAATACCATGTCCCCCATAGATTGAACTGAAGAGAATGGAGACCCTGACTCAGAACTAGTTCAAGAACACCGTCACGGTGGCCAAGGCCGTGCTGTCTGCCACGGCCTCCGTGACAGCCACCGTGATGGTGGTGCAGTCGGTGGTTCGACCGCTCATGCCCCATGAATTCCAGGATTTTCTCTTCTCCGGGATCTGCAGCTTCCTATCTCGCTTCTCCAACGAAATGACCATGGTCATCGAAGACTACGACTACGCCCAAAATGAGCTCTTTCAGGTGGCCCAGGTCTTCTTGGCTGGCAAGCAATCCTTCTCGGTGCGGCGAGTCCGAGTGACCAAGCCCATGAAGGAGAACCAACTCACCCTGGCTATGGACCGAAATCAAGTGCTGGTAGATACGTTTTGCGGGTCAAACTCAAGTGGGTTTTCATGTCGAGACAATTTAACTCAGGCTACCAAGTTCCTTATAGCCGGCACCCGATGGCTGAGCACGAAGTTCAGTATTTCGAGCTCAAGAGACACAGGGAGATCGTGGTCGATTCCTATCTGCCTTTCGTCATCGAGGAGGCCAAGTCCATGAAGCAGAGGAAGAAGACGTTGGAGTTATACTCTTCGACCTCCAAAGCCCCTACCGCGGTAAGTTGGAATCAACAAGGTTATATCTAAATGCGTTTAATTTCACAGAATCATCTTAGTTCAATGGGACTCGTCAGAAGTATCGTAGACAGTTGCAATCAAATGGTCAAGTACAAATAATTACTGCTACAGAAAAGTTCATGTGTAAAATCCTAAAGAACAATAGGGGCAAAACTCACTGGAACAGTCTTGCACCTCCTTGTCTACTATCCGCCCTGATTATGCTCACTATTTCTTCAACAGAAGATTGAATTTTGTATCTCCATGACAATCTCTTTCCTCTACAGGTTCTCTCTCGGGTGCATGGTCTCCGGAGAACCTTAACCACCCGGCAACATTTGAGACGCTAGCCATGGACCCAAAGCTCAAGAAGATGCTCATCGACGATCTCGACAGGTTTGTGAGGAGGAAGGAGTACTATAGGAGAGTCGGCAAGGCTTGGAAAAGAGGGTACTTATTGTATGACCCCCCGGCACAGGGAAATCGAGCCTAGTCGCGGCAATGGTCAATTACTTAAAATTCGACATATATGACCCGGAGCTAAGTGGGCTCCGAAGCAACGTGAAACTCAGGAGGCTGCTTGTCACCACCGCGAATCAGTCCATATTGGTGGTCGAGGACATCGATTGCACCGTGACGTTCCAAGATAGGAAGTCGGAAGCCCAAGCCACAAGCACGAATACAATGTCGGCCCCATATCGGCAACAAGATGTGGTACGATTTTTTTTTCTCTTTTGGCATTCTTTTTCAGCATAAGGTTTACTTCATTTGTTGCCTCCTATGCATATGATCCATCCTTGACATTTAACTTATATTTGTCACTATGAATTGATTATTTCTCATGGAGCAGCTGATGTTGTCTGGATTTCTTAACTTCATTGACGGGCTTTGGTCTAGTTGTGGCGATGAACGGATCATAGTCTTCCCGATGAACCACAGGGAGAGACTAGACCCGGCTCTATTGCACCCAGGGCGCATGAATGTGGAAGTTCCTATATTGTACTGCATTCCGTGTGGTTTCGGGCTTCTTGCTGCTAATTATCTCAAGATTGATCGCCACGAGCTCTTTGACCATATTGAGAGTTTACTCGAGACGGCCAGAGTCACTCCAGCCAAAGTAACCGAGCAATTGTTGAAGAGTGACGAACTGGAGGTTGCTCTCAGGGACATGGTTACCTTCCTCGTTGATCACAAGAGGAAAGAAAATGACGAAGCAGTCAAGAAGAAAGTTTGTCAGTGCCAATTGGTTGAAGAAAATGGAGCGAGTGTAGAGGAAAGCAGAAAATGCAAACTGATTGAAGAATAAACAATAAATATCTTTTTTCTTTAGCCAAATTTTACTTTATTTTTTTTTTAACCCTCTTTAACACTTGATTGCATTATAATATTAAAGGAACGTGAAGGTGATGGCCAAAATGAGAAACTTACGGCAAGATAAAAGGGTGTTTTAGCCTGTAGTTATGGAATTTTCTTACCCTTGTTCTCATAACATTATCGTTATACTGTTACTTATTTTTTTTAGGACATTTTTGACAGTTTAGACCAATTCTTTTCCGTTACCATTGTTTCTGAACACGACAAAAGGAATTACTGCATTATTTCTTTTGCACTTATCTTTTGCCCATGAAATCTTATTTCGTGCTTAATTATACAACTTGATGATGATATGCCGGCAAGTGAGCCAACCATCAAGATAGTGATTATTGAGCATTCCAGCACGGAAATGATCGATGAGAAGTTATTATATGGCCTACACACAATGCAAGATGATATTATCCAAATCATTCTATATGGATCATATGACAAAGTTGACATGACTTCAACTTACAAAATCTATGTATCATGTGATAAATTCTACTTGAATCATTAATTATATGGGTCATATGATAAATTCACATTATCAACAATCTAAATGAACTCGGCCTGCAAAATCTATGCCCTCCTATAGGACATATACGTCTGGCGGTTCTAATTCAATTGATTAGCGATAAGGATAGATGAGGTTATCTTTTGCTTAATTTTTCTACTTTTTCTTAAGACACGCGGCCCTTCGGGGATGGCCTCGAGAAAGCGAGCACGTCTGGCGGTTCTAATTCAATTGATTAGCGATAAGGATAGATGAGGTTATCTTTTGCTTAATTTTTCTACTTTTTTTTTTTAAAAAAAAAGAGCACGGATGAGCTTTGCGAAAGCAAAACAAGCTAAAGAAAAAGTTCCCAGCTAGACAAAAGGCCCTTTTCTATAATAAATAGAAGTCAAAACACTCCTCCATCTTCCACACTAAATGCACTCCCGGATGCCCACGGATCATATTCAAAGATTGCCGCGAGAATTCAGGGCAAAACCATCATTAGATATTGGTCATGCTAAAGATTATCAAATTTACAAGATCGATAGCTCATCCCATAACTTCTATAGTTAGAAAATATTTCGACTCGACAGTTTCTTGAGAATGGTCACCCCTAATGCCAATGCCATCAAAACAGAACGTGCGATGTACATGTGGTTTCATCTTGCTTCAAAATGTGCTCATTAAATAAGACAATTTCACGGCATTGGTCCATATGCTCTTTATGCAATTGCGATCAAGATAAACCTAAGCCCTTTTTCTTGGGTCAAAAGATAAACTTAAATTGAATGCGCCTCGTTTTGATGTTGTATTGACATTTTGCCAACGCCCTGTAAAGAAAAAGGAGACGAGAGAAGCGTAAAAGCAGGTGCGAGAATACCGAAACATCACGGGATTAGAAAGGGCAAAGTCAAAGCCTGCGGAGACTTAGACTCTGAACGGTCGTCGATGAACCAGCTTGGTCAAGAAGGCAATTCCCACCAAAATTTCCGATAATTTCTACTTTAGTGCCGCTCTGTCAAGACTTCATTATACATAGAATTTTTTACTACACTAAGAGCAAAATGTCACTAATCTCACTCTATAAAATCCAACCCTCACTTCCTTGGTCTCTCATTCACCCAAAAATTTCATGCAATAAACGATTTCATCTATCTATTTTCTCCGGTCGATTACCATCTATTGCCAAGTTGCTTAGATGACGACCCCAGCTCCGACCGACTTCAAGAATGCCATCACGGTGGCCAAAGTAGTGCTGTCCACCGCAGCCTCTGTGACAGCCACAGCCATGGTGGTGCAGTCGATGGTTCACACGATCGTCCCTCTTGAGCTCCAGGGTTTCCTGTTATCCAGAATCCGCAGCTTATTCTCTCGCTTCTCCAGTGAAATGAATGTGTTTGTCGACGAGTACGACGGGTTCGTCCAGAACGAGCTCTTGTGGGCGGCCCGAATTTTCTTGGCTGCCAAGCAAACCTTTTCAATGATGCGCATCCGAGTGTCTAAGCCCAAGAAGGAGAACCACTTCACTGTGGCTATGGGCCGAAATCAAGCGCTGGTGGATTACGTTTCATGGGGTTGAATTCAAGTGGGTTTTCGCGTCGAGACAAATCGACTCGGGCTACCGAGTTCATCATGGCCGGAACTCGACGGTTCAGTACGAAGTCCAGTACTTCGAGCTCACTTTTCACAAGAAACACAAGGAGATCGTGTGCTTTTCACAAGAAACACAAGAAGATCGTGCTCAATTCCTACCTGCCTTTCGTCATCAGCGAGGCCAAGTCCATGAAGCAGGGGAAGAAGACGTTGGAGCTGCACACTCTGAGCTTCGACAGCATCGACGGCGGTAGGTATCGTCGAACATTAAGTTCGAATCAATGAAATTATCCGTAAAGACGTTTAATGCTGCTATTAGAAATGTGGAAAGGAGTAAAAATACTAAATTGACAAAACTTTTTAATTCAACCGGACAAGTCAGAAGGTATCATAGACATTGTCATTTCCAAAAATAAGCACTTGCTGCAGGAAAGTTCATGTGCGATATCCTAAAGAACATTAAGGTCAAAATTCACTAGAGCCGGTCTTTCACCTTCTCACCTTCTATTATTCTGCTCTCAATTTCTTCACCAGCAAACTGAATTTTGCATCTGCACACAATTTTTTTTTTCTTCTACAGGTCCTCTCTCAGATGCGTGGGCCTCAGTGAACCTCGACCACCCAGAGACATTCAGGACACTGGCCATGGACCTAGATCTCAAGAAGACGATCATGGACGATCTCGAGAGGTTCGTGAGGAGGAAGGAGTACTACAGGAGAGTAGGCAAGGCGTGGCCCGGGACGGGGAAATCGAGCCTGATCGCCGCGATGGCCAATTACTTGAACTTCGACACATACGACCTAGAGCTAAGCAGGCTCCAGAGCAATGCGGAGCTCAGGAGGCTGCTTGTTGCCACCGCGAATCACTCCATATTGGTAGTAGAGGACATCGATTGCAACACTGAGTTGCAAGATAGGAAGTCCGAAACGCGAGTCGTGCGGACCAATTATCTACGAGAAGATGTACATTTTTTTTTCTTTTTGGCTTTCTTTTTTGGTATAAGGTTTACTTTAGTTTGTTGCATGCTCTGCATATGATCTGTTCTTGGCATTTAACTAATTAATG
Organism: Eucalyptus brandiana; assembly: GCA_014182725.1. Lineage (NCBI taxonomy): Eukaryota > Viridiplantae > Streptophyta > Magnoliopsida > Myrtales > Myrtaceae > Eucalyptus > Eucalyptus brandiana. The sequence goes on from CM024677.1 coordinate 28,262,072, forward strand.
TCTCCTGGAACAGCTGACCTTGTCTGGATTCCTCAACTTCATCAACGGGCTTTGGTCAAATTGTGGTGATGAGTGGATCATACTCTTCACAACGAACCAAAAGGAGAAGTTAGACCCAGCCCTATTGCGCCCAAGGCGCATGGACGTGCACGTTCACATGTCCTATTGCACCTCATGTGGATTGAGGCTTCTCACTTCTAATTATCTTGGGATCAATCACCACAAGCTCTTTGACCAGATTGAGAGTTTGATCACGGTGACAAGAGTCACTCCATCCGAAGTAGCGGAGCAATTGATGAAGAGTGATGAACCGGAGGTCACTCAAGAATATGCTTTCCTTCCTCATTAATCACAAGAGGAAAGAAACTGAGGAGGTCACCAAGGAAAAAGTTTGCCGGTGCCAACTGGTCGAAGAAAATGGAGGGACTAAAGAGGAGAGCGGAAAATGCGAAATAATTGAAGAATAACCAATAAATATCGACTTTGTTGGTATGTTTTGATTGATTTTAACTTAGATTATTATAAAGATAGTGATTACGGAGGATCAAGCGATCGTGGGAACTTATTATATGGTAATCGGATCATTAATTTTGTGGGTTAGACACTAAAATCACATGATCAACAATCTAGACCAACTCAATTTACATAGTCCGTTAACCATGCAACATATTTTCGTGATCGATATTCATATCATGCCGGCAATATAATTTGCTTTGTATTGTTATATCGCGTCGAGGACACATAATCTGGCACCGATGTTTTATCATGGTTTGGACCTTCCACGGAATCTCGTATATACTTGGGTTGGCTGAAAGCGTTATTTGTCTGAGCTTGGATTCTAGTCAAATCGTTGGACTCAACCTAATTCTCGATGGATTCCTAGTCATCCGTTGCTTATAGTAACATGGGTCCGTGCTCCAAGGATGGTCTCAATCTCGGGAAAATGCGCACGAAATTGATCGGCAATGAAGAGGATTGAGTTCATGCTCCTTTTCTTAGGAACACGACAAGTTTCGCAAAGGCAAAAAGAGCTAGGAAAGGCTCCCACTAGCATTGGTCGAATTCGAATCGTGCAGCGGGAGTTAAGGAAAGGGCGGTCAATAAATAATCCTAAAATGGAGCCAACTTACCTCGAGATGCGACCATTAAATAAGATAATCACACGGGGCCGGTCGATACGATTTGAATACTTGCCGCCGCCCCTCGAAAGAAAAAGGCCAAGAACGGCGCCCCGAGGGGACAAGAGCCAAAGTCTACGAAGACTTGGACTAGGAAAAGTCCAGGAACCAGCTCAAACAAGAAGGATTCCATGCATTTGCAGACAGTTCTCTCCATAGAATCCTAGGCCGACTCATTGTTGATCCCCCATTTAGCCTGGAGAATTCATCGCCAGTTTTGTCTCCCAATTTCCTTGGGTCATATACTGTCTGTGCTGTATGCAAAATTCGTAATCCCAAGATCTCCATAACCAAAATAAGAATACAAACAATTGAGTAGAAAAATTAATGCACCTGATTTGGAATCTATTGTTCTTGAAGTGGAAGCGGAAAAATCAACATTCCACGCGCAAGTCCTTTATCATTGGCTCAATGAGATGGCTGCCTCACCTTTAGCGTTAGGTAAACGCTCCGCATATATGTGAGAATTAGGGTTAGATGAGAGACTTGATCACTATTTATAGAGTTTCCAGCCATGCCCCTCATTACGGACTAAGCTTAATTCAGCCCACACTAGCCAGCCCCATATTAGACTAATTAAGAAACATTTTACCTTACTTTAGATCAACCCCATTTTACAATAACCGTAAAACGGTAAATTACAATATTAATTAATATAGTCTACATTAGGAAAATTCTTATAGTCTGTCCCTCATATATTAAACTGGAAAGAATGGCGATCCTGCCTCCATACAACTCCAAGAACCCCGTGTGGTGGCCAAGGCAGTACTGTCTGCCGCAGCCTCCATGATGGCCTCCACGATGGTGGTGTAGTCAATGGTTCGACGTCAATGGCAACTGTCTGTGGAGGTATCTGAGCATTAATTTTGTGCTACTTCAGAAAATTTTTGCACCATACATGGCTTTATTGAGAAATGCGCATACTTGTCCGAACGTTCTGCATTATTTTCCGAGTATGATGGCTTCTCTCGTGTTGGAAGTATGGCACTAATGGACGCTGGCATTCCATTACGAGAACATATAGCAGTGTTCCGGTGGGTCTTGTCGGTGAAGTTGATCCAGTGACGGGTGAAATAAACTGATTACCAGATACTTACTGATATACTTTTAAGTGTTACTTTTGTTTGTTTCATTTGTGCTTATATGAAAAGCAATGCTTTTTTAGTTAATGCTTGATAGAGAATCCTTTAAAGCCATGTCCACCTATAGGATTATACTTGTCTGCAAAATTTGTGTATTTTCACGTATATCTTAGTTATCTTAAACAGTTATGGCGCAGATGCTTTTGAAATCCTTTTTTTTTCCTGCTTTTCTTGAGGAATGATCCTGCAAGTTAACTTGATCATTGCTATATTCCTCACAGTGTCCTCACAGTGTCTGATGAGCATGTCCCTTTCTAGGGTCTGGAAGATCATCTTGGAGATATGGACTTTAAAATTGCCGGCACTAGAAAGGGAGTTACGGCTATTCAACTGGACATAAAACCAACTGGAATACCTCTGGACATCATATGCGAATGTTTAGAACCTGCACATAAAGGTCGTCTGCAAATTTTGGACCACAATATGCAGAGAAATCAGTTTACCACATACCCAGTATGATAGAGATACTCCTCAATTAGGTCAACTTCTTGACTGTTCATAGTCCCATGTTTCATTAGTATGAAAAGCCATGCTTTGACTGAAATTTCGTTATTTTAATTCAGCAACTCTCACGTTCAGCAATGATGCTCTATATGAAATATTTTGATTCACAAAGCACCAATTACATGTAATACGAGAAAAGCATTATATTGGCAATTGTAAACTTTATTTTATTTGGTTACTTAGCTAATATTTAGTGGGCATTTTTATTAAATGCTTACAAAAAAAAATAAAAGTTTACTCATTTTCCCTAACCAATAAATACTTCGAGATTATACATAAACGAGAGCATTTGTGAATAAAGATAGTTTGAAAAGCCTCTGCATCACGTGCTCCTCTTTGAAATCCGACTAACTCATCTAAAACCCACTTCGCCTCCTCTCTTGATCTGCCTCTGCCTCTGCTCGACAAGCCTCGACACCATGTCTGAACATTCGCAAGAAGGGAAGTCTAAAAGAAGGATTATGATGGATTAAGAAGTATGTAGAGACATCATAAAATTGATCCAAGATTTGAAAAAAAGGTCAGTGTTTTGCGGGATCCGAGTACTGACTATGTGTTGGTATTCGATTTCTCTAATATCACTTTCTTGGATGAAATTAGCAAAGGAATTAGCAGAGGTAGAAATGGATCCAGTGTTTTTAGGGGCATGCATCGTGGGCATTCCATTGCCCTGATAAAGTTCCCTATTGGACATGTCACGATAGATGAAGATGTGGTCAATGTTTTAATTGAGAGTCAACATCAAAACACCATGCACAATCGTGTAGTGTCTTGTTACGGGGGATCCATATTAATACTGTAGAACTTCACTTATGTAGCTTGAATGATATTGTTAATTCTCAATATCTGCCCTACTGATGAACCGTCGATTGTCCAATATAAAAGGAAGATATTATATTAAGGAAAGGTTCAGGGATATCAAACTGTGGATTGATGATAAACCGTCATGGATTATGCTAAAACTTATGAGGAATGCAAAAAATTTGGATTAGATGATGCATGACACAGCAAATTAACATGTTATTTGTATTCTGAAATACACGAATATGGTACTAGGTCTTGAACTATAGTACATGATAATTTGAGATCGGAAAATATTTTGATCATAGAATTTGAGGTTCTATTGACAAAATCTCAAATGTCAGTGTCATGGATAGATCAATCTAACGTTCCCAGGTGCGTGGTCCCAGTGAACCACCTGAAATCTTTTCATGATCGACATTCATATCATGCCGACAATATAATTTGCTTTATGGCGTCGAGAACACGCAATGTGGCAGTAATGCTTTCTCATGGTTTGGACCTTCCACGGAATCTCGCAGTTGCTTGGGTTGGCAGAAAAAAATATTTGTCTGAGCTTGGATTCTAGTCCAATCATTTGACTCGCACTAATTCCCGATAGATTCCTAGTCATCCTCTGCTTTAGTCACATGGGTACGTCCTCCAAGGATGGTCCCAACCTCAAGAAAATGCGCACGAAATTGATCGGCAACGAAGAGAATTGAGTTCATGCTTCTTTTCCTAGGAACACGACAAGTTTGGCAAAAGCAAAATGAGCCAGGAAAGGTTCTCCACTAATATTAGTCGTATTCGAATGGGCTTTACTAATATAATAACCTTTAAATACTGTGAAAATAAAAGTTTATTGTGAACCATAAATTTTCAAAAGAGTGAGCCTTATAATACTTTATAATTATTTATTATTTGATTTTTTTGTAATTCAGAATATGTTGTTATTTTAATAATAAAGTAAAAATTATCATATAATCATTTCTTTATCGAATCGTGCAGCAGGAGTTAAGGAGAGAGCGGTCAATAAATCATCCTAAAATGGAGCTAACCTACATCAAGATGCGATCAGTGAATAAGATAATCGCCCGGGCTGGTCGATCTGGTTTGAATATTTGCTACCACCCCTCGAAAGAAAAAGGCCAAGGACGACCCACCGTCGGGGGCAAGAACCAAGGTCTTCGAAGACTTGGACTAGGAACAGTCCAGGAACCAGCTCAGACAAGAAGGATTCCGTGCATTTGCAGAGAATTCATCGCCACTTTCATCTCCCGATTCCCTACGGTCATATACCGTCAGTTCCCCATAGATTGAACTCAAAAGAATGGTGACCCCGCCTCCAAACGACTCCAAGAACCCCATCGCGGTGGCCAAGGCGGCACTGTCTGCCGCGGCCTCTGTGACGGCCTCCGTGATGGTGATGCAGTCGGTGGTTCGAACATTCATGCCCCCCGAATTCCAGGGCTTCCTCTTCTCTGGGATCCGCAGCTTCTTGTCTCGCTTCCGCAGCGAAATGACCGTGGTCATCGAACAGTACGATGGGTACGCCCAGAACGAGCTCTTTGGGGCGGCCCAGGTTTTCCTGGCCGCCAAGCAATCCCTTTCGATTACGCGCATGCGAGTGACCAAGTCCCCGAAGGAGAACCACTTCAATCTGGCTATGGACCGGAATCAAACGCTGGCGGATACGTTTCACGGGGTCAAACTCAAGTGGGTTTTCGTGTCGAGACAGGTCGACTCGGGCAACTGAGTTCATCAAGGCCGGAATTCAACGGCTAAACACGAAGAGCAATACTTCGAGCTCACTTTTGACAAGAAACACAGGGAGATCGTGGTCAAATCCTATCTGCCTTTCCTCATCGACGAGGCCAAGTCCATAAAGCAGGGGAAGAAGACGTTGAAGCTATACACTCCGGGCTCCAACGGTAATTCTACTATTAGAAGTGGAAAAAGAGTGATGCTAAATTCACAAAAACTCCGTAGTTCAATCAGTAAAATCCCAAAGCAGATTAAGGTCAAAATTCAGTAGAGCCAGCTTTGCACCTTCTTATCTATGATTCTGCGTTCGATTTCTTCAGCAAAAGACTGAATTTTGTATCTCCATCACATTTTGTTTCCTATAGGTCCTTACCCAGGTGCGGCGTGGTCCCCAGTGAACCTCGACCATCCGGCGACATTCCAAACACTGGCCATGGACCTAGAGCTCAAGAAGAAGATCGTGGATGATCTCGACAGGTTTGTGAGAAGGAAGGAGTACTACAGGAGAGTTGGCAAGGCGTGGAAAAGAGGGTACTTATTGTACGGACCCCCTGGAACGGGGAAATCAAGCTTGGTCGCGGCGATGGCCAATTACTTTAACTTCGACATATACGACCTAGAACTGAGCGGGCTTTGGAGCAATGCGGATCTCAGGAGGCTGCTCGTCGCGACCATGAATCAATCCATATTGGTGGTTGAGGACATCGATTGCACCATTCAATTGCAAGATAGGAAGTCGGAAACACAAGCTGCCAACATGAATTTGATGTCAACGGGTCATAAGCGACGAGATCGAGTACAATTTTTTCTTCTTGCTTTCTTTTTTAGTATAAGTTCGAGTTCCATGAACATGATTTGTCCTCGACATCTAACTCATATTTGTCACTACAACATTAATTTTTTCCTCATGGAATAGGTGACATTGTCTGGATTCCTCAACTTCATTGACGGGCTTTGGTCGAGTTGTAGTGAGGAGCGGATCATAGTTTTCACGACGAACCACATTGAGAAATTAGACCCAGCCCTATTGCGGCCAGGGCGCATGGACTTGCACATTCCCATGTCTTATTGCACCCCTTGCGGGTTTAGGCTTCTCGCTTCTAATTATCTCGGGATCAATCACCACGAGCTCTTTGACCAGATCGAGAGTGCGATCACAACAGCCAAAGTCACTCCAGCTGAAGTAGCAGAGCAGTTGATGAAGTGCGACGAACCGGAGGTCGCTCTTGGGGACATGGTTTCATTTCTCATTAATCACAAGAGAAAAGAAAATGAAGAAGTCAATGAGGAGAGAGTTGGTCGGTCCCAATTGGTTGAAGAGAATGGAAGGCGTGAAGAAGAAAGCAGCGAGTGCAAACTATTGGAAGAATAAACAATATATCAACTGTGTTGGTACGCTTCCATTGATTTTAATTTAGACTATTATGAAGATCTTGATTATTGTGGATTCAATCACAAAAGCGATGGATGGAAAGCTATTGTGTCATCATCCGAATTATTAATAATCTGCGTCAAATGGTAAAATCATGTGATCAAACAGAGTAAATGAACTCAATTTATATGATCTATGAGCCATGCGATATTTTTTAGCGATTGATATTCATATAGCGTTGATGGTATGATTTGCTTCATATAGTTATCGCGTCAAGGACTTATAATCAGACACTAATGATTTCTCATGTTTTGGGCCTTCCATGACATCTTGTATTTGCTTGGATTGGCCGAAACCATTCCCCGTCCGATTTAGACCAACCGTTGGGGTCAAGGTCATTTCGGTCTTTTTGTTCCCCATTGGCGAGATGGAAATTTTCTCTGTTTTCCTTTTCTTTTAATATTACAGGGGTTCTGGACTTATTTGAGTTTAATATGATAATCCTCCATTGCACACATATCGAATAATTACTAGATTCACATAGGTCTATGCTCCGAGTATATGGTCTTAACAAAAATGCCCAAATACGATGGTTCGAATCAGATTGATGAGCGATCAGGGAAGGTGAAGTTATCACTTGCGTAATCTTGTATGGTTTGCTTTTATCCTAGAAAACGACAAGCTTAGCAAAAGCAGAACGACCGACAAAAGGTTCCAACTAACGCTGGTTATTCATATCGTGCAGCGGGAGTTAATGAGAGATTGTTATATAAATCATTTCTAAATGCAACTGATTTATTGGAATTTTGATCTTTAAATAATCCAGCCAATCGATGAACGAGTTTATACTATCTAATTAAATGAAATCGTAGTGGAATGTGCCGTGATTTTGCCCTTACATGGAGATGCAAATTCAGTGAATTTGATAATTCCATGGGATTGGTCGATCTGATTTTAACATCAAGATCAAAGTGTACGAAGAACAGTGCATGAATCAGCTTGGTCGAGAAGGTAACACAAAAGCGCATCATGCATTTGTACCTTTGTGCTTTACAGTCAGACTTCCATAGGACCGACTCATTGACAATAACATATCCATCTATAATTCTCTAATCCTCTATTGGTTCTTTCCCAAGTGCATGGTTGCCAATGAACCTCGACCATCCGGCGGCATTCCAGACGCTGGCCATGGACCTAGAGCTCAAGAAGAAGATCCTCAATGATCTCGACAGGTTCGTGAGGAGGAGGGAGTACTATAGGAGAATTAGAAAGGCATGGAAAAGAGGGTGCTTATTATATAGACCGACTGGAACGGGAAAGCAAGTCTGGTTGCCACAATGGCCAAATACTTGAACTTCGATATATACAACCTAGAACTGAGCAGGCTCCACAGCAATGCGGAGCTTAGGAGGCTGCTCGTCGACACCACAAATCAGTCCATATTGGTGGTCGAGGTCACTGATTGCACCACTAAGTTGCAAGATAGGATGTCGGAAACATGAACCACCAGCATGAATCCACTGTCGATGGGTTATTAGCGACAAGATCGAGCACAATTTTTCCTTTTGGCTTTCTTTTTTGGTATGAGGTCTAGTTCAATTGCTGCATACTATGAATATGATCCATCCGCGATGTTTAACTCATGTTTGTACCTTCAACCAAAAAAAAAAAAATCCTAATGGAATAATTAAGGTTGTCTAGATTGCTCAACTTTATCGATGAGCTTTGGTCGAGCTATGGTGATAACAAATTATAGACTTCACAACAAACCATATCGAGAAACTAGACCCAGCCTTATTGGCACATGGATTTGCACGTTCCCATGTCCTATTGCACCCCTTATGGGTTCAGGCTTTTGTTGCGAGTCAGTTGATCTAATGTTCCCTAACCCGTGCGTTATTAGGTTGTTGGGGAGAACCTGGGGACACAATTCACCACGGCCAAACGCAATCCGGGATCAATTTCTCCCTCGATACTAAATCAACTTAAAATCTCTTAGCCCCCAGCAACAACCAACAATGTATAGCCTCACAATATGCAAATATAACGCCGAAATGATAAGTAGACAAAGCAATTAACGATACCAATGATTTAACGTGGAAAACCCAATGCGGGAAAAGCCACGGACTGCCCAAAAACATCCACTAATCACCAAGAATAGCAGGATATACAAAGTATTCTTCTCTAGTCACACACTAGAGACTCAACATCAACATTACAAGCATATTTTTCTCACAACATAGGTAGACAAACAAGTTTGGAGCAAGAAAACCTTAACCGTAACCGGAGAATTGGGAGATGGTTCTCGACGAACCAGAACCATCAATTTATAGCTCTCGGTCTCACGAACAACATACTGAAATTTGAGCTGATTCTGTCAATATTTGGCCTTCAAATCAAAGCCGCAAAATTACAACTCTCTTCCTTTCTTTTCTTCTCCCTTGCTTGCAGTTTTCTATTTCTCTCTCCTCTCTTTTCTTTTTCGACGGACGCACACCTCCACGTACGACACTCCACTTCTTTTTGTTTTGTTTTGTTTTTTTTTTAATGCTGGTTGGGCCCACATGAAGGTGGACCCAGCCAACATTGGTCTTTTTCCAAGTTGGCCTTACTCATACTCAACTCACAAAAATCATATTAAAAGAAAATTATTAGTATATTTTACTTGTGAATAAGATAATATAATTTAGGGAGAGAAGGCCCCTATTTATGCAAGTACGGGACCAACCATAGCCGTATATCTCTTATTGGATTTAATGGTGGGGTTTAAATCTCCCACCATCATCACAATCATTACTTAGATGTACACTTATCGTATTACCCCTTTCCAAGGAGTATTTTAGAACATCCTAGGGCTTTGGGAAGCTAGAGAGTCATTTGTTCATGGATGGGTCACAAGACTCACAACCCTTTACTTGGGAAACTTTTGGAGCGCATCAATTTCTTGGGTCGTGGCACTTCTCTCTTCTATTTATCTCGGGATCAATCATCACGAGCTCTTTGACGAGATCTAGAGTGCGAGTACGACATCTAAGGTCACTCCAGCCGAAGTTGCAAAGCAATTGATGAAGTGCAACAAACTAGAGGTCACTCTCGGGGACATGGTTTCCTTCCTCGCGAATCACAAGAGGAAAGAAAATGAAAAAGTGATCAAGAAGAAAGTTTGTGGTCTCAATTGATTGTAGAAATTGGAGGAAATAAAGCAGCGAAGGTGAGCTAATTGAAAAATAAATAATACACATCGACCGTAATGGTATGTTTCCATCGATTTTATCCAAATTATTATAGAGTTCTTTGTATTAAGTAGGATAATATGACAACTAGACTCGTCAAACTAACAGGTCGAGTTGGAACAGATTTGAAATCAATCTAATCCTAAATGCAAATTTGGGGACCATATCCAACTTGGCTCAGTGTCTATTTTTAGCAATTTTTTCTTTTTAAATTGTTGTTTTGAAAAAATAGGCGACTCCATGGACTAGCTCGTCGAGTTACTGAGGGAGCTCGGGGTTTAGTTATAGACAAGAGTATTAAAGTGGCTGTGAAAGTCCAGCCTGGGCCTTGCATAGGTCATGAAATAGTTTGGGCTTTAAACTCATTTCCGGTTATTTGTAAAATCTTAAATGACCCATATGCAACCTGGCCCATGTCTTGCTCCAATGCAACTTATCGGTTTGAACTAGCGCATCCGGCAGCTGACCAGTAAGATTGTCTCCAAGTCATGAGGAAGGAATTACGTGTCTGAACAGCTGATGATCGGCTTAAACTTTTCTCTTCCTCAAGTCATGTATCAGCTAATCCAAACAAACCCTTTATATACTAGCAAACGTTCCTGAAGATTCCTGTGTCAGCTAATAACAATATCAGAAGGGGTAATTCACATAGACATTTCACCAAGCATGTGGGCGACAACATGCATATTTCCAACAGAAAAGAACCCATCACTTATTTGGTCGAGTCGTTTCGTCGCAATGATAGAGGACCAAGCAGAAAAAATCGACTTTCCAAATTGAGCTAATTACTTGAGCAAGTGCTAGAAGAAAGAGATAGAAGGGCTACATGAATGATTTACACGAAGTGTGGTTTTAATGAAAATTATGAGTCCGAGTAGAATGAAAATATCAAAATAAATGTGGTGAAAAATGGCGCTCGACAAGTCTTGCCTTTGTCGATCCTTAGAACCTGCCAAAATAAATGAAGAAAATAATGACTAGGACTAAAAACACTCAAGTTAAATCGTTCAACATTAATAAATTGAACGAAATTTTTGACTTCCTTTTCAAAGATGGCCTAATTAAATTAACTGAAGGCTGTGTAATTCCAAATAAAGAAGATTTAGAAAACAAAAGAGTATTGCAAGTGGTACCATTTATGGAGCCATAACACTGTTAACCGTGTTGTTTTCAAGAGAACAATTTAGTAGAGAAAAATCAAATTTGCCAAATGATTGATAACCGTTGATTATTTAATTTTAAAAATTGAATGGTTGATGAATCATTCAATTCTTTTAATATGTTGACATCAAAAAATAACCAAACTTGTGGTTGTTATTGATAAATGGCAAACTCAATCGATGAAGACCCTTAATCAGAACAATCAATAAACATGAAAAATCGATAACTCGCTAGTGAAGTCATTGACCACATACAACATGAAGTTATTGACGAGAGCCTTCATCAAGACTTGAGAAATGGATCGACAAAGTCATCAACAAGGAGCAATCAACATAAAAATACAATTGTTGGTTGATTATATCTATTGCTACTAACTTAGGATTTTTTTTTCTTGCAAGTAAGTGTTACCAAATAAATTCTTGTAGATAAGTGTTGCATGGAGTAACTTCTCATAATCGCTAATCGGATTAAAAAGTTACTTCTTTATTTAAATTATAAAACTGTTGGTTTTAACCATTGGTGGTGAGTTATAACTATCCATATTGTACTCTTGTAAGAGATCCCCATCAATCAATCAATGAACTTGAGTTCTTCTGCATATTTATCTTTACCTTTATTTTTCTATAATTTATATGATCGGCTGCAATTGCTTCTAATTTCCATAACTCTAACTACATTGTCATTTTACTTTCCAGTCCAAAATCAACAAAAGACCTTTCACAACCTTTATCGATTCACTTATTTGACACATTTTGATGAAGCTTAATCTAATTAACAAGCAATAAGGACGATGAGTTCATCACTTGGGTTACAACCAAGGGTACAACACTTGTGGTTGGTTATAAGACCTGAGTGAAGCTCAGCTACTACAACAGTTTTAAAGTTGCCCTAACTCACCCTTACGCGGAGAGTTATTATGCTCCCTTACTTGATAATGATCAATACCGAAGTATTGACATCGTGTTTACCTTTATTACCGTCAGGCTCTCAATTCCTACTTTTATTTTTCTTCCCTAGTAAGAAGGAATACGGGAGGTGATAACTGTGGGGCCCTCCATCCCAAGACTTATCTCTCAGCTGTTCGTCTCTCTTGAGCCTTTTAGGACCATTCAGCCGTTCGTCTCTTTTGAGCCTTTTAGGACCATTTAGGTCCAATCAGAGGAAATTTATTTCAAACTTAATTATTTAGGGGTTGCCTAGAACACGACAGGCTTTTGCAAAAGCAGAGAAAAGGGTCCAACCGACACTGGTCGTATTTATATCGGTGCAGCGTAAGTCAAGGAGGAATCGTTAAATAAAATATTTCAAGATGTAAGTGATTGATAAAATGGATACCACGTGAGGACCCCAATAACTTTTCTTATCAATATAAATTCAACTTTAAAAACTCTAGCCAATCAGTAGACAAGTTTACACACTGCCTAATTAAATTAAAATAGAAATGGAATGTGCCGTGGACAAGTGGTCTTCGCCTTCTCGTATTGATCTCCCGTTCTCATATTCATCGCCAATTTCATCTCCCGATTTCCGCCGGTCGAGTGCCGCCTATACCAAATAGATCGGACCGGAAAAAGAATGGCAACCCCAGCTCCGGACGACTTCAGGAACCACATAGCGGTGGCCAAGGCGGCCCTATCTTCCGCGGCATCCGTGACGGCCACCATGATGGTGGTGCGGTCAGTGGTTCAGCCATTCCTCCCCCGTGAACTCCGGGGCTTCCTCTTCTCTGGGATCCGCGGCTTCCTGTCTCGCTTCTCCAACGAAATGACCATGGTCATTGACGAGTACGACGGGATCAACCCGAACGAGCTCTTCCAGGCGGCCCAGGTGTTCTTGCCTGCCAAGCAATTCCCTTCAATGAGGCGCGTCCGGGTGAGCAAGCCCGTGAAGGAAGACGACTTAACCCTTGCTATGGACCAGAATCAAGTGCTGGTGGATACGTTCGCCGGGATCAAACTCAAGTGGGTTTTCGCATCAAGACAAGTCGGCTCGGGCAACCGTGGCCTGAACTCACCGGCGTCGCGGGAGGTTCAGTTCTTCGAGCTCACTTTTCACAAGAAACATGAGGAGGTCGTGCGCAAGTCCTATCTGCCTTTCATCGTCAGCCAGGCCAGGTCCATGAAGCAGGAGAACAAGACGTTGAAGCTATACACTGCGAGCTTTGACTGCGGCTATGGCGGTAATTATCACCAGAAATTATGTTCTGTAAAGACGATTAATTCAATCGAACTAGCATAAGTATCATATAAATTGTAAATTTGCAATCAAATGGTCCAGTTGAAAAATAAGTACTTGTTACAGAAAAGTTCAATCGCAACATCCCAGAGAACATTAATGTCAACATTCGCTAGAACCAGTCTTTGTACCTTCTTATCTACAGTGATTCTGCTTTCAATTCCTTCGATAGGTGCATCTTCATCACAATTCTTTCCTCTACACGTCCTTTCTCAGATACGTGGAGCCCGGTGAATCTCGACCACCCGGCGACATTCGAGACATTGGCCATGGACCTAGAGCTCAAGAAGAAGCTCATCGATGATCTCGAGAGGTTTGTGGCGAGGAAGGACTACTATAGGAGAGTCGGCAAGGTGTGGAAAAGAGGATACTTATTGTACGGACCCCCTGGCACAGGGAAATCGAGCCTCGTTGCGGCCATGGCCAATCACTTGAAATTCGACATATACGACCTAGAGCTCAGTGGGCTCCAGGGTGATGCGGACCTCAGGAGCCTGCTCATCAACACGGGGAATCAGTCCATACTGGTGGTAGAGGACATCGATTGCATCGTTAAGTTGCAAGATAGGATGTCCGAAACACAAGTTGCAGGCGCGAGTGCGATGTCGACCGTCTCTTTTCAAGAAAATCAAGTACAATTTTTTTTTTATTTTTCAGTATAAGGTTTCGTTCAATTGTTCCATAATAAGCATATGATCTGTCATTGACATTTAACTTAAGTTTTTCACTACGACATTCAACTTTTTACATGGAATAGGTAACACTATCTGGATTCCTCAACTTCATCGATGGACTTTGGTCAAGTTGCGGCGATGAGCGGATCATAGTCTTCACAACAAACCACAAGGAGAGATTAGACTCGGCCCTATTGCGCCCAGGGCGTATGGACATGCACATTCCCATGTCCTATTGCACCCCATGCGGATTTAGACTTCTTGCTTTTAATTATCTCGGGATCGATCACCATGAGCTCTTCAACCGTATTGAGAGTTTGCTTGAGAAGGCTAGAGTCACTCCGGCCGAAGTTGCCGAACAACTGCTGAAGAGCAACGAACCGGAGGTTGCTCTCAGGGATATGGTTACCTTCCTTGTGGATCACAAGAGGGAAGAGAACGAAGAAGTCAGTTAGGAGAGAGCTCGTTGGTGCGAATTTGTCGAGAGAAAATGGGGAGCGAGTAGGAAAGCAAGACGGGGAAATTAATTGAAAAATAGATAATAAGTATCGAAGGTTTTGGTACGTCTCCATCGATTTAACTCAGATTATTATGTGAGTTCTTTGTATCAAGAAAGATGACATGTGACAACATTGAAGAACTCATTTTAATTTGATTTACTTTTCTTGTAAATTATCTTCGATTGTTACCAAAGTTTGGCCAATTTCACTTGGTTAGAAGATGTATTCTGAAGATCCGATAGATCTTATACATAGGCGATATTTAAGAGGGTTATCGATATTCACGTTCTGAATTTCAAATTCAAAAGAAATCTACCAAAAATATGTATTGATGTACCACAGAGAAAGCAATCGTTTTATCTTATCTCAGCCATCGAATGCCAATGTTTCATAGAGAAAGCAATTAACCCATTAAATCTCAATTATTGAATCTTTCCGATGCAGTTGCTCTTCGAGGAATTGAATAGAGAGGATTCGAATTGATCATCGTTATACCAAGATGTTTGCGAGAAAGTATGGTTTTTTTTCTTCAATAGAAATAAAATTGTTATTACTCAAAAGGATATTGAAGTGCGTAATATTTATGATAAAGCAAATCAAAATAGAGCAAGGATACTTAAAAGCAAAACCAAGTTCTGCAAATAAGGAGAATCAATCGAGTACTAGCAAAGTTAACCATACACTTATTCCACAAGCATGGATCTGTCAAATAAAATCGGCAGTTGATACTAGATCTTGTGTCTTTATCACATACATCAGAAATTCCTTCTCTAATAATTATGATATTGCCACTTGATAGTGCGCACCTAGGTTCTACTTTCTCTACATCATCGTCCTACGGAGACAACCAAAATAAGTTAAGCAAACACAAATATAACATGTGGAGAAGGATATCTTCGTAATTCAATAAGATGCTAAAACTCTTGTGATCATTATTAAAGCTAGAGGCAAATAACCTAAACACTAATAAAGTAGAGGGACATTGAATCCTCAAAAGTATAGTTATTAAACTCCTAAATCTAGATCAGGAGAGGATACCACTCAAATTTAAAATTCGATCAAGGGAGTTCAAACTTTCAAATTGAAAACTAAACTGAGAGAAGAGAGCTCACAAATCTAAATCGAGCGAGAAGAAAAAACAAAAAAAGTATAATGAAACATAAAAGGGGAGGTGAGACTAGCTCGAACCCTCCTCCATACTTGAAGGTTGAAGAAGAGGTGGAAAAAGAGAGAGAGGATAGAGAAAAGACTTTTTTGGCTCCATTTTACCTAACCTTTGAGAGAAAGTATGTTGCCTTGTTTGTTTTTTATATTAAAAAAAAAAAAAAATCAAGGGGTCGGGGCACATTACTTTGAATGAATGAGTAAGAAAATGTTTGATTTTATGATACCATAATACTATTAATTGTTTTGTTTTCAAGAGAACAATTTAGCATGGAAAAGTCAAATTTGCCGGATGATTGATGACTAGTAATTATTTAATTTGAAAAATTGGATAGTTGATGAATCATCCCATTCTTTAAAAGGGGACATATATTGACATCAAAAAATGACCAAACTTTTTGGTCATTATTGACAAATGGCAAGCTCGGTAGATGAAGACATTTCATCATAACAATCAACAAACTTAAAGAATCGGTAACTCCCTAGTGAAGTCATTGATTGCACACAACATGAAAGTTATCAACGAGAGCTTTCATTAAGACTTGAGAAATTGATTGACAAAGTCATCGGCAATGAGCAATTAACATAAAAATATAATTGTTGGGTGATTATATCTATTGCCACTAACTTAGGATTTTGGTCCTCACAGAAGTGTTGCTAAATAAATTCCGGTAGATAAGTGTTGCATGAAATAACTTCTCGTAACCACACATAGGTTAGAATTAAAATACTGTTGTTTTTAACAGTAGTGGTGAGCTATAAATACCCACATTGTACTCTTGTAAGGGATCCCATCAATCAATCAATCAAGTTCTTCTACAAATTTATCTATCTTTACTATTAGGGTTAATTTCATTAAAAAAAAAAAAAAAACTCAAACTGGTACATATATGACAAATTTACCAAAAACTAATTTTTTTATCATGAAAAGTCTCAAATCGGTATACATGTGACAAATTTATCATGAACTAGTTTTTTTTTTTTTTTTTTTTGGTAAAGATAAACTAGTTTTTTTAATCCTAAATTAATGAGTTAGATAACACGTGATGATTGATGAGTGTACTAATTTGAAATTTTACTCTTTATTTATCACAAGTGAACAGCTTTGTGATATTTCGTGATATTAATTTAATTTCATGGAAGGTATATTTATCATAAACATATCAGCTTGAGATTTGTGACTGACAAAAAATTAGTTTTTAGGTAAATTTATCACAAAATATATAAGTTTTGGTTTTTTATGGTCAAAAAATGGTTTATGATAAATTTATCATATATGCACTAGTTTGGGATTTTAGTAGTTAAAAAATTAGTTCGAGATAAATTTATCAAATATGTATTAATTTGAGAATTTTTTATAGTCAATTAGTTTTGATTAAATTTATCATAAGTATATCAATTTAAGATTTTTCATGTTATTAACCCTTATTATTATGTAATTTATATAATCTCAAATTTCCATACCTTTACATACTTTGTCATTTTACTCTTCTATCCAAAATCAACTAAAGACTTTTTTACAACATTTATCGATTCACTTAGTTTTGAAGGTATTACACTGATACATTTCGATGAAGCGGAATCAAAATAGCAAGCGATAGGGACGGATGAGGCCATCACATGCGTAATCAGAAGGGGTCTATATCTAACGTAGGGGACCAGGGGTTGCCTAGAACACTGACCGGCTTTTGCAAAAGCAAAGAAAAGGGTGCAACTGCCACTCGTCGTGTTCATTTCGGTGCCGCGAAAGTCGAGGAGGAATCGTTAAATAAAACATTTCAAGATGTACGTGATTGATGAGATCGACACCGCGTGAGGACCCCCATAACTTTTGCTAGTCAATATAATTCAACTTTAAATACTCTAGCCAATCAGCAAACAAGTTTATACTACACCTAATTAAGCTAAAATTGAAATGGAATGTGCCGCGGACAAGTGGTCTTTACCTTAAAATCGATCTGATTTTAAGGTGAGAGCAGCTTTCGGTCGGAGCAAGAAGACTGAAGAGTCACAGCATTAGAAGGGCCATTCCCTTGTAGCTCGCTCTATTAAAAAGAAGAAAATACCTGCTTCATCGGGTCGTCCATTCACCCTCAAGAATTGCACGACAACATGCCGATCTTCCCTTCTCAGTTCATCGCCAATTTCATCTCCCGTTTTCCCTCCGGTCGATTACCATCTATACCGAAGAGATTAAACTGAGAAAACAATGGCGACCCCAGCTCCAGGAACCCCGTCGCAGCGGCCAAGGCAGCGCTATCCGCCGCAGCGTCCGTGATGGCCACCGCGATGGTGATGCAGTCGGTGGTTGGACAGTTCCTCCCTCGCGAATTCCAGGGCTTCCTCTTTTCCGGGATCCGCCGCCGTTTCTTGTCTCGTTTCTCCAACGAAATGACCATGGTCATCTATGAGTACGAAGGGATCAACCCACACGAGCTCGTCGAGGCGGCCAGATTTACTTGCCTGCCAAGCAACTCCCTTCGATGAGGCGCGCCCGAGTGACCAAACCCCCGAAGGAGGACGACTTGCTATGGACCAATATCAAGTGCTGGTGGACACGTTTCGCGGGATCAAACTCAAGTGGGTTTTCGCGTCAAGACAAGTCAACTCGAGCCACTGTGGCCTGAACTCCCCCGGACTGGCAGGAAGTTCGGTATTTCGAGCTCACTTTTCACAAGAAACATGAGGAGGTCGTGCGCAAGTCCTATTCACCTTTTGTCGTCGGCGAGGCCAGGTCCATGAAGCAAGAGAAGAAAACGTTGAAGCTATACACTGCGAGATCCGACCGCGGCTTTGCTGGTAATTATCGTCGAAAATTAAGTTGGAATCAACAAAATAATCTGTAAAGATGATTAATTATGCTTTTTTAGAAGTGTGAAAAGGAGCACAAATACCAAATTCACAAAGAATTTTAATTCAATCGAACAGGCAGAAGTATCATAGGCATCTTAAATTTGCAATCAACTGGTCCATTCAAAAAATAAGTACTTGCTGCAGAAATGTTCATTCGCAACATCCCAAAGGACATTAAGGTCAAAATTCACTAGAACCAGTCTTTGTACCTTCTTATCTACAATGATTCTGCTCTCAATTTCTTTACCGGGAAACTGAATTTTGCATCTTGATCACAATTCTTTCCCTCTGCACTTCCTCTCTTAGAAAGGCGGACCCCGGTGAATCTCGACCACCCGGCGACATTCAAGACACTCGCCATGGACCAAGAGCTCAAGAAGAAGCTCATCGAGAGGTTTGTGACGAGGAAGGAATACTACAGGAGAGTCGGCAAAGTGTGGAAAAGAGGGTACTTACTGTACGGACCCCCGGCACGGGGAAATCAAGCCTAGTCGCAGCGATGGCCAATCACTTGAAATTTGACATGACCTAGAGTTGAGTGGGCTCCGGAGCGATGTGGACCTCAAGAGTTTGCTCGTCAAAACCAAGAATCAATCCATAGTAGCGATGGAGGATATCGATTGCGTGGCTGAGTTGCAGGATAGGATGTCGGGAACACAAGCCGCACGCATGAATACGATGTTGAACAGTGCTTCACAACAAAATCGAGTACAGTTTTTCTCATTTTACAGTGTAAGGTTTAGTTAAATTTTTCCGTACCATGCATATGATCTGTGCTTGATATTTAGCTTAAGTTTTTCACTACGGCATTAAACTTTTTACATTAAATAGGTGACTTTGTCTAGATTCCTCAACTTCATTGACGGGCTTTGGTCAAGCTGCGGCGATGAGCAAATCATAGTTGTTATGATGAACTACAAAGAGAGATTAGACTTGGCCCTCTTGCGCCCAGGGCGCATGGACCTACACATTCCCATGTCCTATTGCACCCCATGCGGGTTTAGACTTCTTGCTTTTAATTATCTTTGGTCAAGCTGCAGCGACGAGTAGATCATAGTTTTTACGATGAACCACAAGGAGAGATTAGACCCGGCCCTCTTGCACCCAGGGCCCATGGACCTACACATTCCCATGTCCTATTGCACCCTATGCGGGTTTAGACTTCTCGCTTTTAATTATCTTTGGTCAAGCTGCGGCGACGAGCAGATCGTAGTTTTTACGATGAACTACAATTAGAGATTAGAATCGGCCCTATTGCACCCGGAGCGCATGGACCTACACATTCCCATGTCCTATTGCACCCCATGCGGGTTTAGACTTCTTGTTTTTAATTATCTTGGGGCGAGTTCTTCGACCATATTGAGAGTTTGCTCAAGACGGCTAGGGTCACTCCAGCCGAAGTAGCCGAGCAGTTGCTGAAGAGCAACGAACTAGAGGTCACTCTCAGGGACATGGTTACCTTCCTTGTCGATCCCGAGAGGGAAGAGAATGAAGAAGTCATTTAGGAGAGAGCTCGTTAGTGCCAATTTGTCGAAAGAAAAGGGGGAGCGAAGAGGAAAGCAAGACGGGGGAATAAATTTTAAAATAGATGATAAGTATCGAATGTGTTGGTACATCTCCATCGATTTTATTCATATTATTACGTGAGTTCTTTGTATCGAGAAAGATGACCTGTGACAATATTGAAGAACTCATTTTAATTTGATTTGCTTTTCTTATAAAATCTCTTGGATTGTTACCAAAGTTTGGCCAATTTCACTTGGTTAAAAGATGTATCTGAAGATCCGATAGATCTTATACATAGGCCATGGGTTATCAATATTCACATTCTGAATTCTTATTTCAAAAGAAATCTACCAAAAAAATGTGTTCATGTTGCATAGAGAAAGCAATCATTTTATCTTATCTCAATCATCGAATCTCTCCGATGCAGTTGCTCCTCGAGGAATTGAATTGAGAGGATTTGAATCGATCGCTGTTATACCAAGATGTTTGCGAGAAAGTATGTTTTAAAAAAAATTGAAAGAAAATTGTATTCATTACTCAAAATGATATAGAAGTTCATAGTCTTCATTGCAAAGCAAATTGAAACAAAGCAAAAATGCTAAAAAGCAAAACCAAGTCCAGCAAACAACAAGGATCAACCAAGCACTAATAAAGTTAAACATACACTCATTTCACAAGAACGGATCTATCAAACAAAATTGGCGGCCAATCACTCGATCTTGTATTTTTTTTTCAGTGATGAGCACATGCCATAAATTCCTTCTCTAATAATTACGATGTTGCCCCTCGGCGATATGCGCCTAAATTTTGCTTCCTCTACACCATAATAATTTGGAGACAACCAAAATAAGTTAAGCAAACACAAATATAACATGTGGAAGAGCACATCTTCGTAATTCAATGAGACATCAAAGCTCTTGCAATCATCATTGAAGTTAGAGGCAGATAACCTGTACACAAATAGAGCAGAGGCACATTAAATCCCCAAGTTAACTTAGATCATTGAGGAATGATCCTGCAAGTCAACTTGATCATTGATATATTCCTCATGGTGTTTGATGAGCATGTCCTTTTTGTTACGAAATCGCACGTCGATTCCAGAAAAATAACGCTCGCAAACAATTTCCCAGACAGAATATAGTAATAAAAGAGTAGAATCAGATGAACACGCCAAAAACTTTGTTATCAAAGTTCACCCAAACTTGGGCTACGTCTCCGCGCAGAGGCACTCTGCGAATCCACTAGATTTCGAAAAAGTTGAAATACAACGACGATCTTTTCTCAAGATCAGGGCACAAAGAGATTGAGAACTCTCATCAAGAAAAAACTCACTTTTTTCTTCTATCTTTTTTCTTGCCTCTCTATTTCCTTTTTCAGCGTTTTGACGGTTAGGGTTTTGCCATCGCTAATATATAGGTACCACTTTTAACCTAAAAGGAAATCTAATAGAAAAGACAAAAAAAAAGCCCCTAAAAACAAATATTTGACTTTATCTATAACACTTTTCTGGGGTCTGGAAGATCATCTTGGAGATATGGACTTCAAAATTGCTGGCACTAGAAAGGGAGCTGTGGCTATCCAACTGTACATAAAACCAGCTGGAATACCTTTGGACATCATATGCGAATGTCTAGAATCGCACATAAAGGTCGTCTGAAAATTTTGGACCGCAATATAGAGAGAAATCAGTTTACCACGTACCCAAGATGACAGAGATGCTCCTCAATTAGGTCTACTTCTTGACTGTTCATAGCCCCACGTTTCACTAGTGTGAAATGCCATGCTTTGACTGAAATTTCGCTATTTTTGGTTCAGCAACCCTGAAGTTCAGCAATGACGCACCATATGAAATATTTTGACTCGCAAAACACAAATTACATATAATAAAAGAAAAGCATTATATTGGCAATTGTAATCTTTTTTTTATTCAGTTACTTAGCCAATATATGGTGGGCATTTTTTTAACGCTTACAAAAAAAAAAAGTCTACTTATTTTCTCTAATCAATAAATAAATAGTTCAAGAGTATACATAACAACGAGAGCATTCATTATAAATAAAGATAATTTGAAAAGCTTGTGAATCCCATGTTTTCTCTTTGAAAACTGGTTAATCCATCAAAAACCCCTCTGTCTCCTCTTCCTCCGCCTCCTCTCTCATCCCCTCTCTACCTGACAAGTCTTGACAACATGGCCACATATTCGTCAGAAGGAGAGCTTGAAATAAGGATGATGATGGATCAAGAAGTATGTAGAGACATCGAAGAATTGGTCCAAGAATCTATAAAAAAAATGTCAGTGTTTTGCGAGATCCGAGTACTAACTATGCATTGCTGTTCGATTTCTCCAATGTCACCTTCTCATATGAAATTGGCAGAGGTAGATATAGATCTACCTTTTTCAAGGGCATGCATTGTGGGCATTCTGTTGCCCTGATAATGTTCCTCACTAGGCACATCACGATAGATATAAATGTGGTCGACATTTTGACTAAGAGTCAATCAAAATCTCATGCACAATCATGTAGTGTCTTGTTATGGGAGATTAATATTAATACTGTAGGAGCTTTGCTTATGTAACTTGAATGATATTGTGGATTCTCTCTCGAAATCTATTCAATTCAATATCTACCTACTAATTAACACTTAGTTGTCAAATATAAAAGGAAGATATTACCCTCAAGGAAAGGTTGAGGTATATCAAATTGTGGATTGACGATAAACCGTTGTGGATTATGGTTTATGGTGAAACTCATGAGTATGCAAAAGGTTTGGATTAGATAAATCCAAGGGATGCACGAGATAACAATTTATAATGTTATTTGTATTCTAATATATAGGGGATATGGTACTGAATCTTGAATTGCTCAATATAGCACATGAGAATTTGAGACTAGACATATAATGACCGCGGAATTTGATGGTCTATCAGCAAAAATCTCAGATGTAGGTGTCACAAATCGATCAATCTAACGCTCCATAACCCATGTGGCCTTAGTATTTCTCTTAAGTCAGCCTTATTCACACTCAACTCACAAGGATTAGAGAGAAGGTGGAACTTATATGCTACTTGTGAATGAGATGATACAAATGAGGGGAGGAGACCCCTATATATACAAGTACAAGGCATTATACATAACAACAAGGGCATTCGTTGTGAATAAAGGTAGTTTGAAAAGCTAATGAATTCCATGTTTTTCTCTTTGAAATCTAGCTAACCCATAAAAAAACCCTCTGTCTCCTCTTGCTCCGCCTCCTCTCTCGCCCTCCTCCACCCGACAAGCCTCAACACCATCTCCAAACATTTGCTAAAAGGGGAGACTGAAAGAAGGATGATGACGGATCAAGAAGTAAGTAGAGACATCAAAAAATTGATCCAAGAATTTAGGGAAAAAATGTCAGTGTTTTGCATGATCCGAGTGCTAAGTACGCGTTGGTAGTTGATTTCTCCAATGTCACATTCTCAGATGAAATTGGCAAAGGTAGAAATGGATCCACCATTTTCAAGGACATGCATTGTGGGTCCTTCCCTTTTTGGTCAAATTGTGGGCGAGGAAGGATTCAACCCCCGACACCATGGTTCGTAGCAACATGCTCTAATCCTCTGAGCTACAGGCCCTGTCCCGTCTCCACTGGATCTGTTCCCAAGAGTACCCTAGGGGCCCATTCAAGCCTTTTTCTTGTTTGTTTATTAGGGCTTCCTTCTTATCTTCATCACGGGTAGAGCAGCTTGGTAGCTCACAAGGCTCGTAACCTTGAGGCATTATGTTGCCCTGATAAAGTTCCTTTTTGGACACATTAGAGATTGGTCAATGTTTTGACTGAGAGTCAACATCAAAACCTTGTGCACAATTGCGCAATGTCTTATTATGGGAGATACATATTAATGTTGCAAGAGCTCTACTTATGTAACTCGAATGATATTGTTGATTCTCTCTCGAGATCTATACAATTCAATATATACTTACTAATGAACCCTTAGTTGTTAAATATAAAAGGAATATATTATCCTTAAGGAAAAGTTGAGGGATATCAAACTGTCAAATGACCATAAGCCGTTGTGGATTATGGTGAAACTCATGAGTATGCAAAAGGTTCGGATTAGATAACTCCTAGGGATACACGAGACAACAAATTAACATGTTATTTGTATTTTGATATATAGGAATATGGTACTGGGTCTTAAATTGCTTAATATAGTACATGGGAAGTTGAGATCGGATATATAATGATTGCGCAATAAACATCGGACATAGGTATCACGGGTCGATTGATCTAACGCCCTCTAACCCGTGGGCCTTAAAATTTCTCCTAAGTCAGTCTTATTCACACTCAACCCACAAGGATAGTAGAGAGAGAAATTCTAGAGAGAGAAATACTGAACTTATACACTACTTGTGAATGAGATGATACAAATGAGGGAAAGAGACTCCTATATATAAGTACAAGGCATTATACATAACAACGAGAGCATTCATTGTGAATGAAGGTAATTTCAAAAGCTTGTGAATTCACGTTTTTCTCTTTGAAATCCGGCTTACCCATAAAAAACCCCTTTGTCTCCTCTTGCTCGCCTCCTCTCTTGCCACCTCCCCGGTGCCCGACAAGCCTCGATGCCATGGCCGAACATTTGACAGAAGGTGAGCCTGAAAGAAATGATGATGGATCAAGAAGTATGTAGGGACATCAATGAATTGATCCAAGAATTTGGAAAAAGGTCAGTGTTTTGCAATATCCAATTACTAACTATACATTTGTATTCGATCTCTCCAATGTCATTGTCTCAAATGAAATTGACAAAGGTAGAAAAGGACACCCCATTTTCAAGGGCATGCATTTTGGGCATTCTGTAGCACTGATAAAGTTCCCTACTGGGCATGTCACAATAGATAGAGATGTTATTAATGTTTTGACTAAGAGTCAACATCAAAACCTTATACACAATTGCGTAATGTCTTGTTATAGGAGATCCATATTAATACTGCAAGAGCTTTGCTTATGTAGCTCGAATGATATTGTTGATTCTCTCTTGAGATCTGTATACTTCAATATTTGCCTACTGATGAACCCTCAGTCGTCAAATACAAAAATAAGACATCATCTTCAAGGAAAGGTTGAAGGATATCAAATTGTAGATTGACGATAAATTGTTGTGGATGATGGTGAAACTCATGAGTATGCAAAAGGTTTAGATTAGATAATACCAAGGGATGTACGAGACAACAAATTAATATTTTCTTTTTATTTTGATATATAGGGATATAGTACTGGGTCTTGAACCACTCGGTAGGATCCATAGGAATTTGAGATTGGATATATAATGATCATGGAATTTGAGGTTCCATTGGCAAAAATCTCGGATGTAGGTGTCATAGGTCGATCAATCTAACGCTCCCTAACCCGTGCAGACTTAGGATTTCTCCTAAATTAGTCTTATTTAGACTCGACCCACCAAAATCGTAGAGTGAGAAACTCTAGAAGGAGAAACTCTGAACTTATATGTCACTTGTGAACGAAATGATACAAATGGGGGGAGAAGATCCTTATACATACACATACAACGCATTATATATAACAACGAGAGCATTCATTGTAAATAAAAATATTTTGAAAGCCTGTCAATTCGTTGTTTCTATTTGAAATTTGGTTAATCCATCAAAAACCCCTCTGTCTCCTCTTGCTCCACCTCCTTTCTCGCCCCCCTCCACCCGACAAGCCTTGACACCATGGCCAAACATTCGCCGGAAGGGAAGCCTAAGAGAACAATAATGACAGAGCAAGAAGTATAGAGACACCAAAGAATTGATTCAAGAATTTTGGAAAAAAATGTCAGTGTTTTGTTGGATCCGAGTACTAACTATGCATTGCCATTTGATTTCTCCAATGTCACATTCTCATATGAAATTGGCAAAGGTAGAAATGGATCCATCATTTTCAAGGGCATGCATTGTGGGCATTCTGTTGCTCTGATAAAGTTACCTGCTAGCCAGGTCACGATAGATAGAGTTGTGATCAATGTTTTCACTGAAAGTCAACAACAAAACCTCATGCACAATCGTGTAATGTCTTGTTATGGGAGATCCACATTAATACTGTAGGAGCTCTACCTATGTAGCTTGAATGATATTGTTGATTAATGAAATGTTCCAAATGTTCCTGGAAATTCTTACTCTCATTGGACCATTTATATCTATATGCATTAAGATCCCGATTCACAGATCTCTCAAGATCTATACAATTTAATATCCGCCTATTGATGAACCTCCAATCATCAAATATAAAAGGAAGATATTATCCTCAACAAAATATTGAGGGATATCAAATTGTAGATTGATGATACATCGGTATGGATTACGGTGATGCAAAAGGTTTGGATTAGATAACTCCTAGGGATGCACGAGACAACAAATTAATATGTTATTTGTATTATGATATATAGGGATATGGTGCTAGGTCTTGAATCGTACAATACATGGGAATCTGAGGTTGGATAAATAATGATCGTGGAATTTAAGGTTCTATTGGCAAAAATCTTATATGTGGGTGTCACGAATCAATCGATCGAATCAATCGATCTAATGCTTCCTAACCAATGAAACCTTAGTATTTCACCTAATCAGCCTTGTTCATACTCAACTAATAAGGATCATAGAGAGTAAACTCTAGGGAGAGAAGCTCTCAACTTATATGCTACTTGTGAATGAGCAAATACAAGTGAGGAGAGGAGAACCTTATATATACAAGTATCAAGCATTATACATAACAATGAGAGCATTCATTGTGAATAAAAGTAGTACCAAAAGCATGTGAATCCCGTGTCTTTCTCTTTGAAATCTGGATAATCAATAAAAAAATCCCTTGTCTCCTTTTGCTCCGTCTCCTCTCTCACCCCCCTCCGCTCGACAAGCCTCGATACGATGGCTGAACATTCCTCATAAGGGGAGCCTGAGAGAATGATGATGTTAGATCAGAAGTACGCAGAGACATCGAAGAATTGATCCAAGAATTTTGGGAAAAAAAAAAAGGTCAAATTTTTGCGAGATCCGAGTAATGACTATGCGTTGGTATTTGATTTCTCCAAGGTCACCTTCTTAGATGAAATTGGCAAAGGTAGAAATGGATCCACCAGGGCATGCATCGTGGGCGTTCTATTGCCCTAATAAAGTTCCTTACTGGTCACGTCACAATAGTTGAAGTTATGATCAATGTTTTGACCTAGAGTTAACATCAAAACCTCATGCACAATTACGCAATGTCTTGTTATGGGAGATCCATATTAATACTGCAAGAGCTCTATTTATGTAACTTAAATGATATTGTTGATTCTCAGAGATCTTTACAATTCAATATCTGCCTACTAATGAACCTCAGTCATCAAATATGAAATGAAGATATTATCCTCAAGGAAAGGTTGAGGGATATCAAACTGTAGATTGACAATAAACCATTGTGAATTATGGTGAAACTCATGAGTATGTAAAAGATTTGGATTAGATAACTCCTAGGTTGCACAATGCAGCAAATTAATATGTTATTCGTATTCTTATATAGAGGGATATGGTACTAGGTCTTAAACTGCTTAATAGAGTATATGGGAATTTAAGACCAGATATATAATGATCGTAGAATTTGAGATTCTATTGGCGAAAATCTTAAATGTAAGTGTCACAGGTCAATCAATCTACCACTCCCTAACCCGTACGGCCTTAGTATTTCTCCTAAACCAGCCTTATTCACACTTGACTCGTAAGGATCGCAGAGAGAGAAACTTTAGAGAGAAAAGCTCTGAACTTATATACTACTTGTGAATGGAATGATATATATACACACACTAAGTACATTATATATATAAGTATAAGGCATTATACATAACAACGAGAGCATTCATTATGAATAAAGGTAGTTTCAAAACTATGTGAATCCCGCGTTTTTCTCCTTGAAATCCGACTAACCCCTCAAAAATCCCTATGTCACCTTTTGCTTTCCCTCATCTTTTGCCACCCCCTCCACTTGACAAGCCTCAACACCATCACTGAACATTCGCCAGAAGGGGAGCCTGAAAGAAGGATGATGACAAATCATGAAATATGTAGAGACATCGAAGAATTGATCCAAGAATTTGGAAAAAAAAAAAAAGGTTAGTGTTTTGTGGGATCCGGGTACTTACTATGACGAATCAATATATGCCTACTGATGAATCGTCGAATATAAAAGGAAGATATTATTTTCAAGGAAAGGTCAAAGATATCAAACTATGGATTGACGATAGATCATTTTGGATTATGTTGAGTATGCAAAAGGTTTGGATTTAATAACTCCAATGGATGCACGAGACAACAAATTAATATGTTATTTATATTAATATAATCATTGCAAAATTTGCGATTCTATTGGCAAAAAGCTCAAATGTAGTTTCACGGTCAATCAATTTAACGCTCCCAACCCGTGTGGTAAGCCAACCTTATTCACACTCGACTCACAATAATCGTAGAGAGAGAAACTCTAAAGAGAAGCTCTAAACCTATGTGCTACTTGTGAATGAGATGATATAAATAAATGGAGGAGACCCTATATATATATAAGTACAAGGCAAATCATATTCGTAGATTACTCGTCAATTTAATGGTGGAGATTGCAATCTCCCTAACAACCATCTACTTGTATTTATTGCATATGTATAAAATTACCGTATCACCCTATCCCTTTAGTATTCTAGAACGCTTTAGAAAATCCTAGACCTTGGGAGATAGGTTGAGAGTTGCTTGTTCATGGATCAGTCACGGCCTTTGTTCGGAGAACCTCTTGGATCATTCGTTTCATTGGGCCATGATGAAAGATTGCAACATTTGAAGGCCCAAATGAAAGGAGTTTCAATAGTCCATGGGTCCTTTGACACCTATTTGAATAATGCAAAATTTTGATGGTCCATATGAAAGAAGTCTCCATAATTCACTATCTACGTAACACAAATTAAGTTACGTATTGAATCGTGAAAGTCAAACGTCGATTCTCTCCAATTAAGTGGCTTCGTAAGGAATTGAATCAAAAGGATTTGATTTCTTCTGTACCAATTCTATCTGGGAGGAAGAGTGCCACCTCTTTCGTCGCGGGTCTAGTTTTGGGGGATGTTAGTCCCGTAGCATATTGTAAAAGATTATATTAATCCTTAAAGGAGAAGGGAGTATCCATGTGGCTGTAGTTTAGTGGTTAGAATTCCACGTTGTGGCCGTGGAGACCTGGGCTCGAATCCCAGCAGCCACATTCATCGTCCATTTTTTCGTTTTTCTTTACTATTAACCATTTTCCACCCAAAATTTTGGCAGTTGCAGTGAATTTCAAAGTTCTGTCTACCAGCACATCAGCGTCTTTCCATTGGGGCTGTGCCGACACTCACTCGCAGTCCAAGTTACGTACTAATGAAGGACGATTTGACAATGAGTAAATTTTGCATTACATGTGAATCATGTGAGCTTTACTATTATAAATATCCTCGCCTTATTTGACGTCAATCGACAATGGATTGGTCCATTGGTCCACATCAATCATGGCGGATAGTTATAGATCGCGCGAATCCATGGCTTTTGGTGATGTCGAAACCTTGAAGAACCGACAATAATAAAATAAAATAAAAAAGTTGAATTTGTGACCACTTGTCAATAGGCCTTAATCATTCTCGAAACTAAACTTCAAAGAGATTTCAGTAGAATACTTCTCGAGATTGATGGCATCAAAATCGTCGAAGTAGACACATCTCTTTGATGTGCACCTTACAAGATGGGAGATGCACTTCATAAGGAAGAATCATGACACGATTTATAGAGTACGTAAGTCAACATCATCTGAATCTTTATTTATAGAGAGCACAAAAATTGACTTGGT
Organism: Eucalyptus brandiana; assembly: GCA_014182725.1. Lineage (NCBI taxonomy): Eukaryota > Viridiplantae > Streptophyta > Magnoliopsida > Myrtales > Myrtaceae > Eucalyptus > Eucalyptus brandiana. The sequence continues at coordinate 28,292,017 of CM024677.1, forward strand.
CCACACAACTTATCGATTGACTAGATCGTTGCTGGACATCAAATTCATCCTCCAAATGATGCGATTTCGATTTTGTTTCATTCAGTCAAGACGGCGGGAATCCGCGTGCGGTTCTGAAAGGAGACTTTGATCCCACAATACAGGCGTAATTATTAATTATTTACCACACCGGGGATGGAAAAAAGGCATTATTAATTTTTTTCAATTTTTTTCTGACAAAATGTAATGTATTTTTCCTCTCTAGTTGGATAGGAGTGGGCAGTGGTGGGCCCCAACAAAGGAGAGATCTCTGCAAATGGAAGCAAGCCAGCCGGCCTCAACCGCACACTTTCCACGTGTCGGCGCCGCTTGCTTCGTGCTTAAAACTATTCTACCGACGCAATCACGCAATCGTCTCTTTTAAATCATTTGACTAGTCCTTATTATTTGTCCATTTGCTTTACATTTTTTCCGTTAGCAAGCGAGATTGAATTAAATCAAATTTAAAGGAAAACCCAAACTAATAATAATAAGAAGGAGGAGAAGAAGAAGAAGCAGCACAGCAACAATTAGGATTGACATCACAAAAAATCTCAAATTTGGCACATGTTACAAGAAATCCTAAATTGATATATTTGCAAAAAATTTACCTTTTTTTTTTTTTGTCAGTCCTACTCTATGACTACTATACACTCACTCTCAGACTTGTGCCATACCTCTTGCAAGGCGTGAGAGTCGAAACTCACTTGAAACTTACATGTCCCCACCCCATCCCCCCTGAGAAGGTGGGGATTTGAACCCCTCACCTCCCCCTTTCATGTTGGAAGGGTGGCCACTGGGGCGAATCCCAATGGTTAAAAAATTTACCTTTAATTAATATGGGTTTTCATGTGTTAAGTATCATTATATGATAAAATTTGATGGAAATTCATATCATATTCATATCATATTAATTAGTTTGAGGTAAATTTATCACAAATATATTAATTTAGGTTTTTAGCAATCTAAAAATTAATTTAAGATAAATTTGTTCAAAATGTACTGGTTTACAGTTATTTATAGCATCAACCTGAACAATTATGATAATAAGTCAACAATCATGTTCTGAGCGTACCAACATATCCCAATAAAATGTCAATCCACCTTTAGCCACATCCCAAAACTACTTCTCTTGATTCCAAGTTTATCCAATTGGGAAAACAATCAGCAACCATGGAAAATTACGTGCGACAAGCATATTGATAGATGCAAGACGAAGAGTGAGACCCTTTCTAGATTAGGCTCTTGACTTTAGGGTTTTCAAGCTATATCGCTGAATAAAATAATCCAAGGTTTGGTCAAATGAGTTAGATGTTAGATGAAAGTAAAGATGCACAAGAATATCACAAAAGACACATGTACCTAATTTTGACCTTTGCAAGTGAATGGTATGCCTCCACATAATTCTTTGTTCATACTGGATATTCAGGATGTGATTTGATGGCAACGAAAGAGAAAATGCTCTTGAGATGTTTGAAAGTCTAGGAATCTGGCTCTTTAGTGTTTGGATGGATGTCGAAAGTGTAAAAACGAGAGACGTATGCATATTTCTATGAAAAAGTAATTCGATATTCAAAATGTTCGGAGTACCCCCATTATTAGAAAAAAAGGAACGCGTCCCCTAAATTTCTTATTAAAGCACGACGAAGACATCAATTTTTTGCCAATTTAGTCCTTCATAGCATGCTCAATTATTAAGACGTCTTTTATGAGTTTTTTTACTCTCGTCCAACCAATAAACCAAATCGTAGCGGACCATGTTTTTGTTGATTTCTTTCTGGCAATACAATTTGAACCCACCCAGCTTCTAAGTAAACAAAAATCTTATGTAGTAAATTACATTTAGCTAAGATAGATTAAGAGCTATATTATCAAGAAAAAAAAAGGGGGGAACAAGCTATACCCTTGATTGGCCGTCCCAAGAAGCGAAGCCGGTTGTGCGCGGCGGCACGAAATCAATGAGGCTTTTTCTTCGGAAGCGTGGAGCAGCTTTAAGTTCATCGTATCTACTTGTCGTTTTGTTCATGGATTCCAGAAACTCACGGAAGAGAAAATTTGCAGGAATCCTTTACCTAATTATCTTGCGGTGCATGCGTGGGTATCCACCAGTTTCATCACCACGCACTTTCAATTCTTCCGATCCCCCCTTTTTAAACCCCCTCCCTCTGCTCACACCTCTCTCTTTCAAGATCTGATCAAGATTTTCATTTATAGATTCTTCTTTATTTCAAGATAAGCGATTCGTTTGGTGTCTCTTGCAAGATCTGAATGGACCTCGGAGCTTGCAAGAACCTCGCCTCTGTCGAGCTGGTTATGGGCTTGATCCTTGGTGGGTTTTGGCGGAGGAATTCAAGAAAGTCAGCGGTTCTTTCTTGAGTGGTGAAACAGGGGAATTTCTTCCTCCTGTTGTTGCCCTCTGATCATTTTTTCTGTCTCTCTACTTTCCGGGAAAATAGCGAGCGGGAGAGTTGAAATCATGTGAGGGGAGAGAAAGGAAAAAAGGTTTTGGAGAATCTGGCGCTTGGGTGTTTCGTGTTTCGTGGTGGGTTTGTTCTGGAAGAGGAGCCCGGCGAAGGTAAAGGATAGAATTTTATATTCATCAAGAAAGGAGATCAGAGGAAAACCGAAAAGGGGCAGAGAGCATAAGCACAGTTCCTCACAGCAGGAGCGGCAAGTAAGAATCGATTCCTGTTCCATCTTTTATGTCTTCTTATGTCGGGATTCCAGCTCTTCCTTTCTTGCTCATGCATTGAAACTGAAGCTGAAAACTCCCCTGAAGTTTTGGTAATTTCATCAGTCGATTTCCATGTCTTGAACCCCAGTTCGCTTCTTGGGTTTGATACCAATCGCTGCAATCTCAGTTTTCTCTTCTTCTTCTGCTTGTGCTTGTGGTGATGGAATCTTGGTCGTGATTTAGGGGATCCATGGCGACTCTGGTCGAGCCCCCGGATGGAGTTAGGCAGAGAGGGAAGCAGTACTACTCAATGTGGCGGACCCTGTTCGAGGTGGACGCCAAGTACGTCCCCATCAAGCCCATCGGGCGAGGGGCGTACGGCGTGGTGTGCTCGTCAATCAACCGGGAGACACACGAGAAGGTCGCCATCAAGAAGATCCACAACGTGTTCGATAACCGGATCGACGCCCTCCGGACCCTGAGGGAGCTCAAGCTCCTGCGGCACATCAAGCACGAGAATGTGATCGCCCTCAAGGACGTCATGCTCCCGGTCCACAGCGCTAGCTTCAGGGACGTCTACCTGGTTTACGAGCTCATGGACACCGACCTGCACCAGCTCATCAAGTCCCCGCAGCCGCTGTCCAACGAGCATTGCAGGTTCTTCATTTTTCAGGTACGATTCGTGATTTTCCTTGATCAAATTCCACCACCGGTTGAGCTGTGCACCACCTTTGGTTCGAAAGAATAGCAATGTGCGCGTTGCTCCTTGGAATTGTGACCTCTGAATCACCGGTGTGGTGATGAGAGAATGCCATTCGGCCGAAATTCATTAACTCTGAACGAAACACTAGACTTTGGATTAGGCGAATATTGCAGAAGTGCAAGTAGAGTTCTATTCCATTGTTTTATTGCGTTGAATGTATTTTTCCAGTTCTAATCCTTGTTCTGATGTTGATTCTGCACATTCAGTTGCTGAAAGGGCTGAAGTATCTGCACTCAGCCAACGTTCTTCACCGCGACCTCAAGCCCGGAAACCTCCTGGTGAACGCCAACTGTGACCTGAAGATATGCGACTTCGGGCTCGCGCGGACCAACCAAAGCGACGGGCAGTTCATGACTGAGTACGTGGTCACACGCTGGTACCGTGCCCCTGAGCTGCTGCTCTCATGCGACAACTATGGGACCTCGATCGACGTCTGGTCTGTGGGCTGCATCTTTGCCGAGATCCTCGGGCGCAAGCCCTTGTTCCCCGGGACAGAGTGCCTCAACCAGCTGAGGCTGATCATCGACACACTGGGAAGCCAGGGGGAGGAGGACATTGAGTTCATCGACAACCGGAAGGCCCGGAGGTACATCAAGGCGCTGCCCTTCTCGAGGGGCACCCACTTCTCCCAGCTGTACCCGCAGGCCGATCCCCTGGCGGTGGACCTGCTGCAGCGGATGCTCGTGTTCGACCCGAGGAAGAGGATCACAGTGACGGAGGCCCTCCAACATCCGTACATGGCGGGCCTGTACGACCCGCGGTGCAACCCGCCGGCTCAGTACCCGATCAGCCTCGACATCGACGATAGCATGGAGCAGCACATGATTAGGGAGATGATGTGGAACGAAATCCTTCACTACCATCCTCATCACTATGCTTCCCTCCATGGATAAAATAGCGGAATCCTTCACCCCGACATGCCAGAGCAAGAATTTTCTATCCTCTGTTCCCTGAATTTTCCCCTGAAACTTTCTTTTTGGTTCCTGCATTGAGAGAGACCTAATTGCTTGATGTTCTGTAATTTGTAAAAAGTTGCAATGGCCACACCGACTAATATAGCACATTGCGATTTCTTTAAAATAATTTTTGTAATATTATTTTCCTTCTTTCGCTAATCCGAAACTTTAATCATAGGATCCTTTGAAGTTTAATTTGATGCTTCAATCTCTAGCTATCTAATCACCAAATTGCAATCACATCAGCTTCTTCGAACCAAATAATGAATTAGGTGTCTCGAAAATGTGCAATTAGCATCTAATCATCATTAAAGGTAAAAGATGCATTTCAAAGGGGAAAAAAATAGCTTTACGTAGAGCTCATGGAAAGTGATTGTACAAGGCAAAAAGTGCATAGGTGGCCCCTTGCTTTGTGCCACATTTTCAACATGGACATTAAACTTTTAATTTGTACGACCAAATTCTCTAATTCGTAATTTCTTTATTAATGAAGCCGCTTAATCTTTGATTTTGGTAAATCAAAGTTGATGCATGCATTAGTTGTGAATGAAAATTTGATGCGGAATAAATCATTGCTACTACAAACGTTATGCCAACCGAATTGAAGAAACGATTATGTAAGACATGATTGAAGAAATTTCACTAGGCTTTCCATTAGATAATTGTATCGATTATTGCAATAACATCGTATATTTCTCTATAGCAACAATCCATGTCCTATCGCTAGAATTAGGGGTTCTAAGGGGGAATTAAGAATCGGAGATCAGATTGACTGTTCTTAGGACCAATAATTGGACTGACCATCAATCTAGTCCAATTCCAGTTCCAGTTTCATGCAACTAGTTACTTTTTTTTCTCTACTACTTGATGCCTTATATTACGAAGAAAAAAAAAATTTTAAAAAGAAAAAGAAAAAGAAAAAAAGTATACATAGTCGGTCCGATTCCTCATTAGAATTGGGAATCAAATTGCAGGAACACTGATTCTACTCTTAGAAGCTGAGAATCGGACCAACACTAACCAGCCCTGTCCAGCTATTTCTCAAGGTGATTTGTTTTGCACACCCGTAATTGGATTTATGACGGAGGGACTTAATTGAATTTTTCTACAAATTTAGGGATTCCATCGCACATTCTGAAAATCACATTGAGAAAATAGCCGCAAGTTCGAGGACTCCATCTCAAATCCTCGGCTCCATTGACAGTGCGCGCTCTTTTGAAGAAGCGCAGAACTGAACCAGAAATGTGCGGCGAAGCTCTAAACCCTAGAAAATGGCGGTTCACCTGGGAAGCCCAATCCCACCATCCCACCCTCAAGCTCCTCCTCTTCAACCCCGCCGCGCGCCCGGTCGATCAATGCGGCGACCTGAGAGTCCGGTCGGATCCCGCCCGGTCCGCCGTCGCCGTGAGCTTCGCGGCCGGTTCCGGACGAGACGTCTCGCTTCTGGTCCCGGTCCCCAGGGTCCTGATCGACGGCGACTCCCCGGCGAGCTTCAGGGCGCTGGAGGATCACATCGAGGTGAAGCTCGCGCTCCTCCTCCCCGTCGATCACCCGGTGATGTCTAGCCTCCACGCCGCGTTGGGTTTGTCCGACGATGGAGGAGGGGCGTTGCTGCTACCGGATGCTCCGAAGCCGCTCTCGACGGACTCCGGTAAGGTTACGGATCGTGTCGTGGTGTCTTGGTCCACGGGCGGGTTCAGTTTCTTGATTTTGCTCTTAAGGGCCGCTGAACTGTGCTGAATTTGAGTGTTTCTCTCTGTTGGGGTTTGAGTTTGATTTTGTATTTGTCGGTGCTGGTTGATTGACTTATGTTGGTAATGCTTGTTTGGTGTAGATTTGGAGAAATTGTCCTCTAAGGGAAGTGTCGATTTTTACTGCAGAAGTTGCTCGGCTAAGCTGACCAGGAGTCCCATCAGGTTAAGCTTGTGTTGTTGTGTATGTAGGTGGATATGACGTGTGGAATGTATGAACTGTCATTTTTTGATTTTGTCCCTTTTTTCACCACACATCCAGCTGCTTTCTCGACTCACCATCGATCAATTGGCAAGAGGTAGCTGACAACTGGTTTGGGGCTTGCTGTTGCTCATTTGGAGGTATAAGCGAGAAGCTAGTGTCTAGGTATGCAAGGTCCTATGCTCCTTCAAGAGGGAGATGCTTATTGACATCTAGAGCAGTCATTATTTGCAAAGATGATCTTATGAATTGTGAATTTCCAGAAGATGAAAGAAACCAAAGTTGTGAATATCGACCCCTATTGGCTAATGAAGATGGTGATCAGAGTAAAGTTCTGATGCATCCTGGAAGTGATCATGCGACTGGGCCAATGCATGTTTGTGAAGGAAAACTGAAGTCTATGCATCTTAATGATGAGAATCTCCTTGAATGTGAAGCTGTTGGTGCTGATGGTGATGGATCTATTTTATATTGTGAATCACCAGGGTTGGATCTTACAAGAAATGAGACATCAGTCAATGGATGTTGTCTTCACACTAGTCATTCATTAAGCTCTGAGCATGAAGGCCTTGCGAGGGATGTATCTAAAGATATGTGTAGACAACTGCCTCCAAGCCAGAGATATTTTCTGAATGGCTTTCTTGGAGATGTTTTCATGGCCAATTCTCACAATATTTCGACAGCTATTGAGTGGGTTGAATTTTCATGTCCCCGGTGTTCAGCGCTTCTCGGATCTTATCCTTGTGCTGACAGCTGTGCACCTCTTGACAATGGAGTGAGGTTCTATAAATGTTGTGTATCCACTGATATGCCATCCAAGGGACCGGATGACTTGTTCAAGTGAGCAATTAACACTTAAATTTCCTTTATACTGAATACGTTTTTTTTAATGATTTCCTATATTTATGTACTTCAATAGATCCCTAGGTAAACACACATGCCTATACACTTAGACCTATGGGAAGTAACCTAAGTTGTGTGATTGTACTCTTTTCCTTCCATATCATTGCCAACATAGCTTAAATATGGTCTAATATTACTCAAATTTGATTGTCGAAATCAATTTGTTAAGACATGGGTTAGAGTATATCGCATCATTGTCTATGGGATCATATGCTCTTTATATACATGTGGTTTCCCTCCACTTATTAACTTAAGTTTTTGGGTTTGACATTCTAACGTGTCAAATGGTATTGGTTATTTATCAATCGTGTTCTTAAAGTGTCATATTGGGGTTTCTTAGTAAAAATTCTGGTGTCATATCAAGTTCAAATTGTGCTTTTGTGTTGTATCAAGGATTGCCACCCCGTCTTAGACCCACCTACAGCAAAATTTATGTCTATGAAGATCAGCACTCATTAACATCATTTGAGGAAAATATTAACCTGTAAAGATAGATAGCAAATTGATTTAGAGAGAATGGAACTCTTCATGTGCACCAATGCCAATGATCTTGGATCAGACACCATTGGCATGTTCTAAGTATATGTTTGAACTAAGCCTCTGTTTCTTTGGCGGATTCATGTATCGCATCGTAAGTCATGAGAGAATTCTTTTTCTTTGCTATCAGGGATTATACATTGGAGAGAATGTTCAGCAACCAGATTTTGGAAAGTGCAAAGGATGATCTATCCTTTCGTACAGTAGTTAGAGATATGAAGACTAAATCTCCAGTTCTTCAAATAGTTCTTTTAAATCCAAATTGTTGGTTGTCTACTGGTTACTGCTTTGACATGGACAATCCTCCAGAGTCAACCACGAAGCTTATTCTTCAACCTGTGATTAAGGTGCTTTTTAATGACTGCAGGGACAATATATTGTTTAGCTCAAAGTAAGTTCATTTCTTGACTCATTCTCTTCACCGATCCTCCCTTTTCTTTGTGAAGCTTGAATTTTGTAAAAATTAATAGCATTATAAACTTCTTCCTTGTTTCGAGCAAGGAATTTATATAGCTGAGCCATGTGGTTATTATACTACGAGACTTATCATGTTCCAATTAATATGAGCAACCAATATTTGCTCCAGTAGATAGGTTTGTTGGATGTTATTCTTCACATGGAATTCGGCAATTGTGTTCTATTTTTGTCTTCTGGCCTCCCAAAAATCATATAGTATGTGTCAATAGAACTAGAGATTTTACAATAAAGGAAAGCTTTTTGAAGAAGATGCAATGAACTCTTATGCAGGACGAGCGAAGAATGGGTTAGAACGCATTCAGCTGATGAAGTGTTCATGCTGATGCGTCAAACGGAAGCATTGATTGCTCGTCTTGTTTCAGCTAAAGACATATTTCCACCTTCAATGATGTCTTTTGAGGGTTTAACTTTGTCACTTGTTCAGAGGTGACATGACTATGTGCTAAGCTTTTCATCTTCCCGGGGATCCTTTTGAGAATTTAGTGGATGAAATCGACTGAAGAATTATCGATCCTGATGAAACAGACAAGACTATATTTTCTCAATCTTGAATCCTGTTCATTTGCATTCAGAAGGAGCCTTCAGATTATCTTGTAGGCTGATGCTCCTTTAGAAATGCACTTTTTGAATTATTGAAGGTGGTTGGGAGAACAAAGAGCATCGGCAATTTCCTCATTGTGAAATGACTAAATTGATCCAGGGCTCAACATTTGATTTATTTGTATGCAAGAATCAGCAACTTAAATTTTGAAGTTCATCCACCTTTCTTACCGCTGCTGCTCTTAATGAGTAAAGAGAAGTTTGTGTGACAATTGATGTTGACAAGAGCATTTGTTATCCATCAGCCTGTTATCCTCCTTGCACTTGCTCCAATTAAAAGTATATAGTCCAAATCTTCCTAATGGCTGATCCTTTGAGTGGCTGCCCTGAAGCGCCTCTCCTTCGTCATGATTAACGAGGATGAAGAATGAAGCGAAGATGCAGAAGTTTTAGCTCTATCTCATCTCAAGATGTACATCAAACTATTCATCTTTTTGTATGACTGGGCTTGGGTTGTTATGTTCATCCTCTTGCTTTTTTCAGATATATGCACTTTACAAGTTTGGTTGTACAGCTTTTTGTCGGTAAATTGCAATGAGACGATGGCAACATGAAAATGATCTGTGTAAAGATGAATGTTTTAGATTTACAGGAGTCACGTATAAGGGGACATTTACAGGAGTCACGTATAAGGGGACTCTTCTCAGCGGTTTGGGTTGGTCTCCATTTCCTTTTGCAAATTTTCAAGTTTGTGTTTGTGGATGTGGTGGATCTCTCCATTCCCTGCTCTTGAAGCCATTGGACGGTGCTGGCTATTCAGACTTGTATCTGATGGTGTGGCTCGATTTTCATACGATTCTTTTGCTGACGAATGGCAAGAAACCATGAGTTGCTCCTTCATTTTCACTCTACTGCTCGTCATTGGTTGGCCATGCATGGGACATCCCTGGATGTCGGCTTTTCTTTTTTCCTTTGCTCGAATACTATTGTCCTCTGTTTGTCCCGGCCCCTGCCATGCAACTTTTTGGATTGCTTTAGTGCATTGAGAGTGGAGGAGAGACTTTGCGTAATAATCCCATTCCTTAAATGGGCACAAGCTAGCCACTAAGAGTGCTTCATGCGGTGGTGAAATGTTGGTGCATTTGATTGTTAGAAGTTCTTGCATTCTTGAAGATGGCCTTATGTTGTTACGGAAGTTGCCCTTTTCAAGTTAGAATACAGAAATATGTTTTCTTTGCGTCTCCATTCATTTTGACACTAGCCATGCATCTGTACTCAAGGTTAGCGTGACCAGTTTGCACAGATGTTCGGTGAAATCAAGTTCTCCAACAGGAGTGCTCAGAGATTAAAAACATCGTCAAAATCGGCTGAGGAACGTGGGGTCGAAACAAGAACTTTGCTTAAAGTCTGTCTGCATTCATACCGGCAAAAGCAAGAGTACATCCTCTTCCTCAGAGGTTTCCGGCGGACATAAGAAATTAACGGCAGTTCTAAGTTTTCGCGCATCATCATGAAAGGGGTAACCGTTGTTATTTCATCCCAAGGGGGAGAATGCCATATCCTCTCGACCATGGTGTCTTTATTCCGATCTTGTTTACCGTCAGGTCAAGAGAGAGTTTTTCTTTTCTCACCCTTAGGAATACCTCTAAATTTTACGTCCCAAAGTTCAAATAAAGCACTTTTAGGACATACTTAGGTCCAAACCGTCGCATTGTTGTCTTTTGCTTCCTCTAAATACCTCATGACACAAATCTTTTCGCAAGCGATCATAAGAATTCCTGAGGAAACTATACACGATTTTACCTAACTTAATATAAAATGAATGTTATTATCTTTGTATATGCATATCAGCCACCATATATATTATATTTATGTGCATAGATACATAGAGAGATTGTCCAAAAAATCATAATCATATTGTACTTTTGTCAATTTTGTCATAAACTCTTTAATTTTATCAATTAAATTATAAACCCGTTGATAATTTACTAATAAACCACTTTTGATTAGAAATACTTGAATGACAATCGTTTTACGTAACATGGTTGACACTAACGTAAATGATTTTTGGAATTTTGAATTATCTTTTTTTTATTATTTTTTTCATTTTTCTCTACCGATCGCCAGGCCTTGAGATGGCCCTCGACCGGCCAAAAGCAAGGATTGGCGAGGGGGGGTCCCCTCGCCATCTTTCGGTGAGACTTGCCCTCACTGAAGGCCAAGAAGGGCTAGCCTCAAGCTACCTCATTGGCCTTGTTAGATCCAGCAAGGTCAAGCCTTGCTCGAAGCAAGAATGTTAGTGAGGATAGAGAAAAAATGAAAAGAAAAGAAAAAAAGACAATAAAAATATAAAAAACTTGTGCACATTAGTAATTTCCTAATAAAATTAATCGGATGATGAAAATGTTCAGGACTGAATTGGTAAAATTGAAAGGTTTACAAGAAAATTGAAAACTGCATGCAATAGGTTTAGGTTTTTTTACAATTTTTCCAACGTATGTATAGATATGAGCTATTTGTTTCTACATCATCTATAAACCATGATGTAATTCGTAGCATTTTTCCAATGAATGTAGATAATTTCATAGAATATGACCATTGTTATTTCGATCTTTAAAAGTAAAATCTCATGCCACTTACATCAAATCACAATGAAGTGCCGTCATGCCCCGATTATTTCATAAAAAATAAATAATTTAAAAAATATTTTTTAAAAAATAATTATTTGGTTCTTTTGAAATAATTAGTTAATAAAAATATTTTCATTATCGACCATAATTTACACCTAAAACTTTTTATGGACGATGAAAATATTTATAATTTATTCATACTCATAAGTAATACAAGTGGTTATCTTTTAAATTTTTATTAAAAAATTTATTAGATATTTCAACTTCTTCATCTATTTGTACATACTAAAAGTCACTCAATCCGATATGAACACGTGTTTGAGTATCAGGAGATGGCGAGATCTCTATACAAATTCCCGAAGTTGTACGCGACGAAACGTGGAACGGCGGAAGTCGAATCAACGAAGAACGATAGCCTCTCCCTCTTCTCATCTCAAGCGGTCCATTTTCCTAAGGACACCATCGCAAATCCCAGCCCGCGCCACGTCCCTAGTCCTTGACACGTGTAACGCAGAGGCGCCCTCCACGCGAGCAAGGGGGCTGCGCATCTGGAACGCTCTCCTCCTCTCCCTTCCGTCTTAATAAAGGGCCTTCACGTTTGCCGTCATCATCAGAGCCCGTTGCGTGTCCATTCGTGTAGGTTCGCAACCGAGCAGGGTCCCATACCAATTTGGAGACATGGCGCATTTCCAGAACCACTACGCCAGCCCGGCGGGCCGTCGGACCGACGAGTACGGCAACCCGGTCACGCGGACCGACGAGTATAGCAACCCGATCCGTCCGGCGGACGAATACGGGAACCCGGTTTACCAGGGCACCGGGCACGGTGTCAGGGCGGAGCATGGCAAGGAGCACCACACTCTAGGCGGCATGCTCCGTCGCTCGGGAAGCTCCAGCTCTAGCTCTAGCTCCGTAAGTTATTTCCATGCATCTACTCTCGAATATATACAGGGAACTCATACGTGATTCATTATTCCGAGAGCAGTCCGAGGACGATGGGCATGGAGGGAGGAGGAAGAAAGGGATCAAAGAGAAGATAAAGGAGAAGCTGCCGGGGCGCCACGACGACACGCCGTCCCACACCACCGCGAGCACCACGCCAACCGGTTACCATGCCACGGGGGAGCCGCACGAGAAGAAGGGGATCATGGACAAGATCAAGGAGAAGCTTCCCGGCAGTCACCATCACCACTGAATCGGATTCGACGGGACTCGACGAAGTCCGCGCGGAACCTTATCGCTTCCGACGATCGAGTTCGACACAGTAGAGATACCGAGACTCGTGTAATAATGCCCCGTTTGTACAGTACAGTCTGTTCTCGCGAGTAGCTCTCTTCCGTGTGATCACATATGTAAGTGGTCCTGTCTTTATATTTAGGTGTCGACAAGAGAATGATGTATCCTTTCCGTTCGCATCTGGGTCGAACTTTGCAGTCTATCTCTATTATCTATTATCTATATCTATTGCGTCGGCTCAATGGTCTCATATAATGTAATATCTATGATGTATCCTTCCCTCCCTTAACAGACATAGTACTTTCACACAAGCGGTCTCATCAAACCTTAAATTTGCAGTAGGGTCTGCAACCAAACTGGCTCTATCCCGAGAACCAAACCAGACCGCATGAAAAACAAGTCTAGAATCGATTCTTATTAGAACACTAAGTTCGGAACAAGTTCCAAATTTTGGAACCGGCTGTAACTGGTCCAAAAATAGGTTTCGGATAAATACTCATTTAGGAATTGGAATGTCCTATTTTGGAATCGGTTATATAAGTTAAAAAGCTAAAACTCTAATTTATGTTTTTTCGTAAATTTTAACCTTTAACATTTCTTTGGCAATTTGTCTTCTGTCAGGACTCTTCATCGGTCGTTCCTCTAAATGGATGAATAGCAAATGGAGTTTCGTTCATCTAAATTTTTAAATTTTTAAATTTTTATGGATGAATAGCAAATGGAGTTTTATAATTTATGTCTTATGTTACGTGTTTTGCATATTTTATCATTTATAATTGCAGTTAATTATAGATTGCTGTTTTTGGTGGATTAAGATTCCTATTGTTCATCTTTTAATTTGAATCATTTCATTATCCATAATCTCATATGATTTTACTATAAAAAATGAACCAAAAAGAGAAAAAAAAATGATAAAACAAGTTGTCACGTAAATCCCGAAATTAGACCAAAAGAATATGGTGGGTTCTAGAACCGGTTTCAAGTAAACAAGGTAGGCTTTAGAGTCCAAAAACTAAAAACGAGTTATAATAGAGTAGGTTCCAAGTTTTAGTTCTGGAATTGATCCTGGAACCAATCACCACTCGTTTGCATAACCTGCGAGTTGAAGGATTAATAACACTACTTGTATTTACATAGGAGTACAGAATAAAGAGATTGTACGAACACTTGCGATCAGTTTAGACAGTCATATCCTTAAGTCAACCGAAGCGGAGGATTTATAACCATGACAAATTTAGGGCAACCACCATCTTTGGTGCATCCATGGGGGTCTTTCTGATGATTTCGTCGACCTTTGCTCATTCCTCGTCGAGCTCAGACGCAGAAGCGGCTTCCAGTTCTCGCATTCTTTGTCCTTCAAGCACGGGCCGTCCGGGTGTATATGCCACGGTCAGTTCTTCCGGCAACGGTACGAGTCCCTCCTCTTCGTGCATATATCGAAGCAGTGGAAGTGACCGGGCCACTCGAGGCTGCAGAAGAAGAGCGTGGGGCCGAAGACTTGGGGCCGGAACGTGTGGCGTTGGGTTGGATCCGACGAACGTCAACGTCGCCGTCTCTCGACTTGCAGTGCACGGGGAGCACGGCTCCTCCTGGCAAGTCGTTGATGATCTGGACGTGGAGTTTGGGCCATTGCAGAAACCCTAGAATGAGCATGAACAGCACCGAGACATGACATCAGAATCATGCTTGGGACGATTTGATTTATACAAGAATGAAATTACAAACTAGAAAAGGGCTTTGGACAGAAAAAAAAGGGCAAAAAGTCATTTAAATGTTATAAATAATCGTGGATTTAATTGATTTTTGGCTTCAGTCAGAAGAAACTCCAATCTCTCTTCTCATAAATTTGCTTTTAATTAGTGTTTTCTTCGGTTATAAACTTCTTTGCAAGACTGATAGCACAATTAATTAAGGGTCTGGGAGTTTCTGCGACCCTTTAATTCAAATGGGCTTTGACTTTTGAGAAGTCATCGATATTGAAGGTGGGGAACTGAACTTGGATCAAAATTGGAAAGAAAAAAATCCAAAAAAAATATTCAAATTGAACATTATTTCAAATAAAGACATGAAATACCATTACTTTCATAAACAAAGACTTGAAATAGTTATGACTTTTTCAAATAAGGATCTAATTTTGCCGGCTAGTAAAATAGTATGGCGCATTTTCGTCGAAATGCAATTTTAATTTTAATTAAATTAGACTAAAAATTAAAAAGATATATTTTTTATAAGCAAAAATACAAGACTATCACCCCATCATTGGTAAGATAGCAATAGTGACCAATAGGGTTACTGGCTCCTTGGCAGGTCTAATGACCCTCACCAACTAGAGGCAAAAGCCTCTCTTATATCACAACTCTTGCCTAAAGTCATGGCCCTCTCTTAGTTCTGGCGAGGGTCGTTGACCCTCCCCCAAGCACTAATGACCCCGTTGCCCCACTGGCAATTGGGTGGCAGTCATAGGTGAAGGCCTATGTATTTCTTTTCTCTTTTTTTTTTTGGGTTTTTAATGGAAAAAAAGTAGAAAAAGGAAAAAAAATTCAAAAGACGAAAATTCCCTTCACCATCATCTAATGAGTTTTGGTCCTTTTTTGTGATTAATATGGTCACTTCATACCTTTTTGTTAAAACAAGGTCGCCCTTATTTGAAATTTTCCTCGTTGGAAAAGATGTGATCCTCGCAAAAGTAGTCATGATTTTATAATTTTATTCTCACTTATGATCCAAAAAGGATATTTGGGTGTTCTAAGTTGTGGGACAATAATGGGCACTCTTATCTACCCATCCAATCCTCGTTTTTTTTCCACTTAATTAATAGGAAAGCATGATATAAATAGTCGCTAAACTTTGGTCTGATATGCAATATTTTCTTTGAATTTTTAATTTATTTCAATGTGAGGGATTCGTGAAATATTAGTAGATGTTCAATGTAGTCATTCCATTTGCTCAAACGCCAAATTAGACCTTTTTTTTTTTAATGACATGGATTATATCATATCTTGATTTGAGATGGATATTTACTTAGAATATTCATATGTAACTTATTTCTATCATCCGCTATTTTCAAATTTAAAGGATTGGAAGCCACGTCATAAGATTCTATCAACTTGAATTAAGACATTCGAATAATTTCATGTAATCAAAGGTTGTTCAATATAACATTTGAGAATGACATTACTCGTTGGACTAAAATCTGAAATCATTTAAATCATTTTCCTAATCGATAACAAAGCTGTTTCTTCAATTTAATGAGAAATTTCGATTCGATTATTTCCAAATTACCGTTTTTATAATTATTGAGAAATAGATGTCTGACCAAGAAAAAAAAAATCATGGAGAAATAGATGAACGCGGACGTGAAAATAGATTTGGTGGTGAATAGTTTAGTTCCATATTCCCATAAATAAAAAAGGGAGTTGGATAAATTCTATTTTGATTAAATTCCCATTTCATGCTGACGTCATCGAATGATTGCGAGTACCAAAAACTAAAACATAAGATTAGTAGATTAAAATATCATTATTTTGTCGGAAAAGATGGATATATACTCTCACCAAACACTAATTTAATTTTTTAATCGACAAAATAAAGGATTATTACATTACATTACTCGTTCCGGCGACAATCCCAACTGCTAGTGTAAGTGTAGCTTCCAGCCCGCTCGGCGCGCCGACTCCGAGCTTCAGCTCCAGTCGTGGCTCGCGGCTCTCTCAAATTTCTCCGTCTGATCTGGACTTCGGGGGCGAACGATTCGGAGCGCGAAGTCGAGAAGACGAAATCGCGACGCGTTCCGTTCCCTCCGCTAGCCGGGAATCTCGGAACTGAGGAGGAAGATCTCCGGCCAATTCGCTCGCTTCGCCGGCCGCCGGACGTGATGGTGGAGCCGTCGAGGTTCGTGCGTTCCCCGTCGCGCTTGCGCGTCGCGATTGCACGTGAGGACGCCATTTTCGTTTGTTGTTGTTCTTTGAGCTCCGCTGTTCGTTGTTGAGGTAGGCGGCGGCGCTAGGATTCTGATCTTGATGCCGGTTTTTTGACCGCCGCCCGTTTGCCTTGCGCAGTTGCGGTGGTTGCGGGAACGATCGGAGCGGCTTCCGTCGTCGTGCCGAGCACCAACTGCTACGCGTTCGATAATGCCAGCCGCCTCGTTGATTTCGTATCCTTTTTTTTTTCCTTTGTTCGGTGAATTGCTCGTATCGTATCTAAACGTGGAAAGCAGTGTAGTTCTCGTTTGCTCTGCCGATGGTGTTTGATGGATTATGTAGTTGAAAATAAGAGATTAGCATCGTAGCTTTTGGTTCTTGTACTGATAATTCTAGAGCGTTGTTTGAGCACTGGAGTGTGACGCAGCTGTTTTTCCTTTAGCTGTTGATTTAGAGTAGCTGGATTGGCCATGTGTTTGAATACGAGGGGAAGGTAAATATTCTTGTCATGTTGCTGTCTGTCTCTGATCAATTACCTCGAGTTCATGGGGATGTTTTTAGTCGGCCAAGATATCGCACTGACTGTCATTTTTCGTGTTTTTTGGGCTCGATGCAGGAAGACGACTTGGTGGTCCGGTTTTGCAAAGATGTGGAGACTCGGTCCAATTTGGTATTCCGCTTTAACTTGAGCTTCACATACTGGCCATCTTCATGTACTATGAATGAATGTTTCGGCTAATGTTATTGCAGTTATGGTAGACAAGAGTATGGTCTTTTTTTCCTAGTAGAATCAATAAATTAAGGCAAATGACTGTAGATACTGCTATGCTTCAGATATACTATTATTTCTTGCTGAGGTGCTTTTAGTCAATTGATTGTACAAATTACTTAGGGGCGGGTCTAATTACAACTATTAAAGATGGAATATCAGAGAGTACCTTTATTATGACAAAAGAATGCATGCACATTATTGTTTATACCTTACGCATAGTTTTATCAGAAATTCACATTCTTTGAGGGCAAACTATGATTCAGAGAATTCACCGTTATCTAAAACTTTTTGATTCATCTCCATGATACTCATCTTTCTAGCATTATATCACTGGGGTAATGATCAGCTGCTTATCTTATAAAATCACAGGGCTTTGTGGCTTTTGGTCGATTTGACAAGTTCAATCACTTTACTGCTGGTTCAGGACATATCGATTTTGTTCAAGTATGCTCTCTTTTATGTTGCACAGTTCTTTGGTGAGGTTTTCACTAAGCTTGGTTTTGATGAATAGAACTTTGTTATCTCAAGTTAACTAGATGTCACCTTACTTCCCAGTACATTTCTGCTCATAATATGGTCAATTTTTTAGCACTCATTAGCCTGAGATGAGCTCTAATTATGGGAAGCATCTGCAATCACTGTGATTATTCCTTTGAGAAGTTACCATTGCATCATTATTTCCCCCACATTCTCAAGGTAATTAATGTCTTCTCTGAATTTACAGCGCTTTTACAATGGTGACCTGAGAAATTGTGAGAAGAGCTATGACAAAATGGGACGGACAGCTCAGGTTGGTATAACGTCAAACCTCCTTTTGTGCCGTAAATTCTACAAAATAAGCTATTCTGATGCCTGGAATGGTCAGAGAACAAGCCCAACCAAATGGGGTGGGTAGTCAAATGGAGTAGGAGCTCACTTGACCTACCCCATTCCATCCCTTTCCATTTGTTCGGTTGCATGAAAGAAACATCAAATTGCCTTTTTCTTCTGTATAATTTCAGGTGAATATAATTTGCGGGAGTTGTTCAAAAAGCCAATGCAAAGGTTTGTGAAAGCTCAAGTTAATGTCTTGGGTTGTTACCTTAGTAACGTGCATGGCCTACTCGGCGTGTGAATATTTCTGAGGATTGTCATAAAGTTTAAACTTGTAGTTTTTTGGTGTACGCTAGTTTAGTGCGCACAACACTAAGCAAATTCTTCTACAAAAACACTGCGGAGTACTTTTGTAGCTGAATATTGACTGAAAATGGAATTGGGATATGCTAAGCAATCGGGTGTCTCACGACAGGTGAACTTGGATGCATATGCAATGTTACCTACGAGTCTACGTGCAGGTGATCAACACGTTAGCCTTTTTCTTGTATTATTTTTTGGATTGGGATCTTGGTTATAGCATTTTTGTATGAAAGTTCCATGCTCCTCAAAATCTATGTGACTATCGCCTGGATTATTTCCCAAAGATGTATATACATAGAAATGTTGGTTTCTTTTCCTAAATGATGCGAGAACCATCCAGAGCAAGCCTATGGTTGCTGGAAAAACCTTCCTCTTTGAATCATCAAGATTCAAAAGAAATTTGTTCTGTTTTCTTGCTGAGGTGTGATGTCTATGGTTATCTAGAGCAAGCAAATGCTACAAACATCAAGTATAAAGCTAGCCATCGAGAAACTGATTTGACTGATCTTTTGATCAACCAAAAATTGAAAGATATTTTGAAGGTCATGTTTTGTACCTTTGCCCTCTTAGAAAGAGTGGCAGCACTTCTTGACTGCTAGTGGCTACATCTCTTCATTATAGGAAATACTTAATCTTTAAAATATCTTCAACTTTATTACCAAAAAGCAAAAAAGGCAAGGTGAGTTGGTCCCTGACATTCCAGGATGTGTATGGAGTTCGCACCCTTTGTGCTATATCGGTAGTTCAAAAAATGCGTCACATTTTCTAACAGTAATCTCTGCAATTGATTCACCTAGATTGCACTGCTGGATGATGTTAGTTTATGGTCTGAGAGGCCATAGGAAGTTGGGCTGTTTAGATATGGTTTTTATTGATTAGTATGAAAGGATTATAATGCTGGGAGTGGAAAGTTATTTATGAAGGAGTGTGAAAGATTGTTCTCTTGCTCTGATATGGTAACTAAGCAGTACCTTCGTTGATTTGTTCTTGAGTACTGACTATTTTTTTCCTTACAGAGTTCTTGTAGAACTTGCCATTCCATGTGAGGAACAGGGTCCTCGGGTGTTTGAGGGATTTACTGTTGGTTTTCATCCACGGTCTTGGGAAATTGTAAGAACCCAGTCATCCACACTGCCACAATGTCAGCATTTATATGAATTATTGAGACAGTTGCATGTGGTGGACTTGTAGGTTTATAATGGCCTGACTCAGCCTGGTTTTGAGAAATCTTATTCTGATTTCAGGTAGGCAATGTATGTTTTTATTTAAACTAGAGTATTATTGTTTCTCAACTTTTCTTACCCAATAAGTATAACCAGCTTTAGTTTCCCCTGTTAACCAAAACATGCCAGTCATGATCATCGCAACAATAATACCATGTGTTAACTTTTGCAGTTTTAGGACAGAGCAGACCCATGTAGCCCTTTACATGACTGCTATCAGTTCCCACTCTAATTTGGTGCAGAAACCTATTGTCAAGGTACTTCATCCTTACTTAAGGTCCACCGCGCAATGAATCAGCTATCTATTTGCTTTAAAATTGCGTAATTTTCTTAGGTTTTCCCAGAAAACGGATTGGATGTCAAGTTATCTGGATCAGCGATGACAGGCAGATATCCCACAACTTTGTCTCCAACAACTCTAATTTTGGACTGGAGATGTATGGATAAGATATCGTCCTGATCTGCTGGTTTAGCTGTAACATCCAGCAATTATCGTGTTGGTGACTTGTATGTTTCTAATTTTTCAGGTGAGACACCCCGTGATTCTCCATATGAAGTTGAAATCACAGTACCTGTGGACAGTTATGAACCTGTTCATTTTACACTTCCCAAAATATGTGGTGAGCTCATTCAATGGAACTCTCCTCTTATTCTCTCACTTGCTCAAGTGGGTTTTACAGTGCATATTCAGTTAATGACTTGCCATTTAACTGATTTGGTTTGGTTGGTCGTTCAAAATTCTGCAGAACATAGGCAGGACACAGGAGGAGATGCTATAGGAGGATGGGCTGTATTTGGGATCCTATCTTGCATGTACTATTAGTTTGATATTTTTTCCACGTGCTGTTGGTCAGTATAATTCTATTTAACTACAAGGGTTGCTAAATAGAGAACCTAAGGTTGTGACATACATGGTGGGATTTTTTTCCTTTTGTCTTTGTCCCTTTCTGCCAAATAGCCAAGATACGTCACAAATAATAGAAGTGTGGCATATTTTTGTGGATTACTTCATCCATGAGGTAGATTGTAGGTTAAACAATTTCAAGATCTTGATGCTAGGTTTATATCTTTCTAATAACTAAAATGTGATTCTGTGACATTCGTTTCTTTTCTTAAATTAATTCTGAATGATTTGTCATTGATCAGATGCATTATTTTGTCAACTGTGCTCTGCATTGGAGGGTTTGTCTACAAGGTACGAGTGGAACATCAGGTAGGCTGTCTAACTTGTGCATTTAAAGATTAGATGGCCTTGCATGTTATGTCATAGTTTACTAACTGTGCAAATTAGTTGATATGTGCACCTTTTCACTGTTTGCAGCGTGGACTTGATGCATTGCCTGGTATAACCATTCTATCTGCTTGCCTAGAAACTGTAAGTGGGTTCTGCTTATGCTAATTCAGTTAACTTGTCCTGTCAAGCCTCCTAGGGTAAAGAAAAAAAAGAACGAAACTTTTCCTGCCATGCCTTTATTGCACTACCTTTTTAGGAACCAGTTCTATCAGAAACAAAATTATAAGTTCAGCTAGTAAATGATTGTCAACTTTGAGTGACTCTCATTTTGTATGCTTATCTTTTAATTGATGTATAATCTGGAACTTATTTAAAAGGCGAGCGGTGGGAGGAGCGGCTATTCGCGATCAGAGGAAATAAACAGTGCCTTCACTAATCAAGCCTCTTGGGAACAACCACAAGATTATGACTATGCAGCAAAGAAATCAAGTGGAAGGGCATATGGTTCGTTTTAACTGTATGCACTGAGTCCACAAAATTGTATATTGTGCGACCTGTTTTTCTTCTCTTAGTAACGCGAAGCAAATGATTTGTCAATATCTTTTCTCATCACAAAATTCAAGCATTATCGCTTTGAGTTTGTATCTCGAGTGTGTTCAAAATTTCTCTCTCTTCCATTCCATGTTCCTCGAGTTCAAATGTACGGCTCTGTTACCATGCTCTTCCCGTAGCTACAAGATGGTCTCTGATGGATACATCGTCTGAAGTGATAACGTAGTGCGACAAATCAATTACCATTGTCGGTGTGCAATGAATCCCATCTTTTTTGGCGCCATATATAATGCATCTCACTTTTGATTGGTTGGTAATATCACGTGGCAAATCCGTCATATGAAATACCTTATCCTCCGTTTTTTTCTGTATTAGAGAATTCAATGAATTTCACTGAAAGTGAAATAACAAGTTGAGGGACCTAAAAAACCAAACTGGGAATTGGATTATCCAAGTAAGATATGTATATCTTTTATGCTTTCTCTAGAAGCTTGTGAAGTTATGACCTCTAGTATTTTTCAGTTTGAACCCAAACGAAACAATTATCTCCAAATTTTCCACCTTTGAAAGGAAGAATTTTCGAACGGTACTCCTGGAATGTTTTCCTCCAGAATGATTTGGTCAATGTCTTGTCCAAGAACAAATTGAATCTTCTTAACCAAGTGACTTCTCTAGGCCTTTTGTCCACTTGGTTTCCGGGTTATTTATGGTAAGAGCGGCTGGAATGACATGGAAAAATGAGAAGAAACTAAAGAATGCCAAAGAATTTTTTTTTTTCCACGAGCCTAACATAATTAAACATATGTAAGCTGTTTTCTCTTACAACAGCAAAAACCACGTTGATTGTGATACGAATGCATTTGTTCGCCCACCACAGCAATTGAACCAACCTAACGAAACTAGAATCGACTTTTTTTTTTTAAGTGCATCACAGAAAACGAATCGAGAGAAATTTTGGCACTATTGATAATGCCTTTTGATTTGTTGTGTACCCCGACTTCAATGTAGTGAATTCCGATGAAGTTGGAAGTAAGCCGTTGCGTTGCTCTTTGTTGACTTCTATCTTTCCCTATTTTGCTAGTTAAAAGCCCTTTTTTTCTACCAAAAGTTACCTCTAGTCATTTAAGCTAATTTCAAACTTCAGAATCCCTACAAAACATGTTCATCAAGAAAAAGAAATGCAATATACAAAGCCAAATGAGTTCTCGATAGACATTGACAGAAAAGACGAGAGACCATGACACATAGACAGCCTCAATTCAGCTTCTGGTCAATAAATATTGAGTTAATCAGTCAACGGTCTGTGGTCTATGGTCTTGGTCGTTGAGAGAGTCCAAGCAGGGAAGAAGATGAAATGAAAATACTCTTCTCCAAGAGCAGGTGCTTCTCCTCCCACTCTTGTGGGGTCCGATGCAAATATGATGCAGAAAATTAGAGAGTCAGGACTATGCTGACCGGCTCATTCGGATTATTATATTCGCCTGGAGTCTCTTTAGCAAATCTTGCACTCCAATCACATCCCAGATGATTGGCCCCGAATGGCAAAGTAAATCAGTCTCTTTAGCAAATCTTGCACTCCTATCACACGAGTTGAATTAGTCCTGTACTTGGCCTCTCTTGGACGACGTCCTGCTTTTCGATTAGTCTTCATCGAAACGTTATCAGACATTACAATAGATGTCCTGGTGTCCTCGCCCCACATGCGTTGATCTTGTCTGAAACATCACGAGCGTGAAAAGTAGTTGTATTTCGAATTCTAACCACTGAAGATGGCCATAAGAGGATTACCAAGAACCCATCGTATATCTTTTATTAGTTCATTGCACAAAGAAAGGACAAGGGGTTTAAAATGGGTCTAGATACCAGAACTCTGTTGTGTTGATTATATTTGAGATGAGCCATAGGATTGCAGATAGAAATGACCAGTGAAAGGAGCTGAAAGGACTCGATCAACAAAAGGAAAATTACCAACTCTGCTTTTCTGTAGCTTGCTAGAGTGATCAAACCTTGGTGAGACCAAATCCATGTCTGAGTTCAATTCAAGCTCTTCCTCGTCATGCTCTGTAGCACATGGACAAAGTCAATCTCAGTTTCTTATAAATAACCTACATGCTCGTTTCATCATTCTCATCACAGCAAGTCCAAACTTCTTCATTCATATCTCAGGCACTCTCACAAAGAATCACAAGCTCTTTTTGTTCTTTGAAGGATCATAGACAGATACATTGAAATGGCTCGGTCTATGACTTTTCTCATTCTCTTCTCAATCCTTGCACTTGCTCCAATGTGTTACTGTAGCAGAACCTATGGCGGTTACCTGTATCCCCAGTATTATGACTATTCATGCCCGCAAGCTGAGGATATCGTCAGGTCCCTTGTGGCAAAAGCTGTAGCCAAAGAAGCTCGCATGGCTGCTTCCTTGCTACGGGTTCACTTCCACGACTGTTTTGTTCAGGTCAGTGTCCTGTTAATTTTTTTCAGCTGCACAGTCACGTTTCATATTAAAATGTACTGGTTAGGTGTACACAGTTGCATACATTTCAGTTGCAGTGCTTTGTGCATATATAGTTGCGTACATTATGTGGACACAGCTGCATGCATTTACTTGACAGTCAACAGAAGCCGAAGCAAAGGGCTCAAAATGAAGAGATGCCATGTTCACAAATGTGCAAACATTATGGGTTGTATTCAACTGAAAAATTGTCTGGGTAATTTGTGCCAAACACAGTCTCTACCGTATTAGTTTCCCTAAAATAGGACGCCACCTCTGTTATGTTGCAGACAAGAGTTAGTTTTTCATCTCTAAATCCCTTTTTATGCAAACTTTCAGGGATGTGATGGATCGATACTCTTAGACAGCACCGGAACCATGGCCAGTGAGAAAAGGTCTAACCCGAATCGTAAGTCCGCTCGGGGATTTGAAGTCATTGAGGAAATAAAGGCTGCCCTAGAAGAGCAGTGCCCGCATACTGTGTCCTGTGCTGATATACTTGCTTTAGCTGCCAGAGACTCCACTGTTCTTGTGAGTGATTTGCTTAATTAGGCTTTCCTAAACTTTAAAGTGAAGTCATGGGTTGAATCGTTAATAACTTACATTTTGTTCTCTTCAGATGGGTGGACGTAGCTGGGAGGTTCCTCTAGGAAGAAAGGACTCGAGGGGTGCAAGTTTAACTCTTTCTAACCTCAACATCCCTGCACCAAATGACACTTTCCCGATCCTCCTGAACAAATTCAATCGCCAGGGGCTCAATATTATTGATCTCGTCGCATTATCAGGTAAGATACGACTCTAACCTATAACGATCTACTCTTGCCTCTGGGTAGAATCTTGAAGCCTCTTCTATCTGACGTTTCCTACAAAAGGAAAACTTCCTATATGATGCAGTAATTTTCTTGTTGACCGGGTTGAATGAATTCAGGTTTTTCAAAACAAAAGAGCTCCTGATGCATTATCATTGCTTCATTCAAATAACGCTTAATCGAGAGAGAGAGAGAGAGAGAGTGGGTTTCATGAAATCACTGGCAAATTTCATATGATCATATAATCTGCTAGTGTCAGCAACAGTTTAAGCATTCAGAGTCATGTAATGCAAGTGTGGGGGTCTGGTACATGATTTTTCTCCCTGTACAGGAAGCCACACCATTGGCAATGCAAGATGTACCGCGTTTAGACAAAGGCTCTACAACCAGTCAGGGGACGATCAACCGGACTCCAGACTAGACCAGTCATACGCTTCCCAACTCCGTGCCACTTGCCCGAGATCGGGCGGTGATCAGAACCTGTTCGTCTTGGACAATGTCACTCCGACTGCATTCGATAACAGCTACTTCAAGAATTTGCTGGCTTACAGGGGCCTGCTGAGCTCTGACCAAGTGCTCTTCACCAGTAACAAGGAATCAATTGAGTTGGTGAAGAAATACGCAAAGGACAATGAAGTCTTCTTGCAGCAATTTGCAGCTTCAATGGTCAAGATGGGTAATATCTTGCCATCGACAGGATCGAGGGGTGAGATCAGGAAGATCTGCAGGAAGATCAACAGTTGAAACCAAGCACATAAAACTGGTGCTCTGAGTTTTTTTCTTAGATCTATGTGAGGATTTCATTGTTTAACTGCTTCTGATTAATGTACACTAGATATGCTCTGGTGCGATTTCTTTCAATATTTTTGGCACGTAATAAAATTTCTTCTTCAAGAGATACAATGAAATGATGGCATTTAATCTAAATAGTTAGAAAAACCAGAAGTGTAACAGAAAATGCCTTTCAGGTTTGGTAATTTTGTGTATGTTGATAGAGATTTGGCAAAAAATTAAAGGTAACAAAAGAGTAGTTCAAATTTCAAATGGATGAGGAGATGGGACAGGATCTAAAACAAAATCATTTCTTCAAAGTATTTCTAGGAAAATGGATTGCTTTTCCCCGCAAAACTGTTTGTTCAAAGGTCATTTTTCTCCACCTCTGATAGAGATATTTACACACATTATCACTGCCGTTGAATCGTCTACAGCGTGCTTTCAAACTCACATGTAACTAGTAAAGCATGTGTTCCAACCTCAGATCATAAGCGTTTGAGATTAATTATTCAGGTTCCCAAGATAACTTGGCAGGCTAGTTCAGTCAACCAGTGAATCCAGGATGCTCAATAAAAACACACTGTGAGCTTTATGGACCCAAAGCTCAAGATTAAAGTTGAGCGAAGCGAGGGAAGACATCAGGAAGAAAATGCACGATTCATTCCACAAAGGACCAAAGAAGCATATGACTATGAAGACAATCTCATTCTTTCTTTTGTTTAACTGACATTGACGCGTACACTGCACAGTGGGGAGAGTGGGGGAGGTAATGGCACGTTGAGAAACTTTCTGCAGTATGATCAAAGACCAATCAAAGTTGTGAATCAATAGAAATTTTATGGAAGAAGTTCAGAATTTCGTCGCAAACTTGTTGCGCTCTCTCCTCATGGATGAAACGGTGCCCATCTAGAATGACAACCTCGACATTGGGAATGAGGTTCTTGAATATGTTTCCTTGTATATAGTCTTTGGCACCGGCTGAATCGAAACCATGCTCCTTGTTGCCGACCATGAACTTGGTAGGCACTGTGATTTTTGCCCCATCCCATGGCCCGAGAAGCTCCCAATTCCTGCTTCCATTAAATACACAGCTGAACTCATCTCCCGTGTCGATGATATTTTATTGGATGGGGTCAATTTTCTTACGTATGCAGTTGAGCAAAACGATAGCAGCTGGGTAACAAAGCCAACTGACACATGGTCGAGTTGCAGTTCTTTCTATAAAAAATTATTTGTGGAGAGAGAGAGAGAGATCTTTTAGATACTCACAAGTCCATAGCTCGGTAATAGTTGAGAGGGCCAGTGAAACCCGACTCCTGGAACTTGTCGGCATACACCTGCAAATCTTCTTCAGTAATCCAGGAGGGCAATGTGGCCGGAGTTTCCAGGTAGTCAATGATCTCCATTCCGGGAGGAGCAATTAGTATCTCCTTTTTGTTGTACAGGAGCAGCTTCTTCATCACCGTCAAATAGTCATATCTTGCAAACGCCCGCTCTGCTCTTCCCGGCTTCTGTTGTATCCAACAGCATGTGGCGGAGCAACATTAATAAAACTTGAAGAGTGACTGAGGATAATGATACTCAGTTACTCACACAGCAGTTGTCTTGCCAATCAAAAATTTGTGCCACTCTCATGTTTAAGGCAATTCTAAGCGATTTACATGCTGAAACTGACTTCGTTTATGACTCCATCTAATGATTTACTGGAAAGCACCAATAAAATGTCCACGAATTACATTGGTCGAAACTATAAACCAGCGTAATGGACTATTAGGATCTGCATCGACAGAAAGTCAATGTTTTCATCATATGAACTCGATTGAAATTTATTTGAAGCTCGGTGGAGAGAAGTACTTAACATGCTTGAATTTGAGGCAGTTCTGTTATTTGTTCAGGTTATCATCTGAGCTCAAGCCTGAACCAGAACTGCAACATTCAGAACACTTCCATACGTTGATGTACTCATCCTAACATGCTTCAGTGACTAGCTACATCGGTCTAGTGCATGACTCAGAATCAAGCTTCAGACTCAACCATGCCAAACGCAGGTGAAGCTAAATGAACATTAATGAACAACAACTGAGCTAACAGCTCATTGCTCGAGACTGATGCAAAGTCGCTGCAAGCAGAGTTGAACAGAACCTTAGTTAGGTGTGAGCAACTCGACTCCATTTTTTCTGTGAAAAGCGAAAAAGGTACCTGAAATTGAGTGATGAAGAAACCATCTCCAAGAGGCTTGTACGATTCAAGAATTCTGGTACCTGGAGATCTGGGGGAATATGGAGAAGAGAGAGCAACCAGACCCTTCACCAAATCAGGCCTGAACAAGCTCAGGAACCATCCTGCAACTGCTCCCCAGTCATGCCCCACCACAAATGCCTGATCAAACCACATAATGGCATCCTTAAATTTAGAGCATGACTTCGATATACCAACCGAGAACACTGAAGCCGTGCATCTTGTGATGTCCATATCATTTACAGATTGCATGTCAGCTGGGAGTATTGGTTCTTTTCGTATAATAGTACTAGTTCATCGTAATCATCAAAGTTTTTCTACATACGATGGCAGCAAGATCGGCCTTAAAGCATTCGATAATTCAAACCTGCCCACAAAATACAAAACTTTCCTATTTGCTAATTGATATGGTAGCTTTCTTGCAATACCCACAATTTCAATTTTCAAATTCCCCTACTAATTTTAGTATCTTTATAAGATGCTTCATAAAAGCAAGAACATCGGCTACTAGAATTCGAAATAATTCTTAACAAGATCCTGAAAAGCAAGAACCGTGGCGAGAATTCGGCTAAGCAGTCGCCAGGAGGCGGAGGAGGGGGCGGCGGGAGATGGAGGAGGGCGAACCTGGCGATGACCGAGGTGGTCGAGGAGGCCGACGAGGTCGCCGACGAGGTGGGGGATGGTGTAGGCGGCGGGGCTGAGGGGGGAGTCGGAGTCGCCGAAGCCCCGGAGGTCGGGGGCGACGGCGCGGAAGCCGCGGGCGGCGAGGAAGACCATCTGGTGGCGCCAGGCGTACCAGGTCTCGGGGAAGCCGTGGAGGAGGAGCACCAGGTGGGGGCCCTCCCCTTTCTCCGCCACGTGCATCCATATCCCGTTCGTCCTCACCCTGCTGTGGCTCACCTCGTACTCGAATGGCAACGACGCCATGCCTGCGATCCGTACGGCGAGATCCTCGGATGACGAGGCAGGCGATGCGATCGATGTCGCGAAACAGAGAGAGAGAGAGAGAGAGAGGACGAGGAACGGAACTGTACTTATTGTCGGGACAGAGCAGGAAGACGGTGATGACATGACATGGAGGCGGCGGAGTAAAAGTCAAAGATGACTACTTTGACTTTTTTTTCTCCAACCGTCCGACGTGTCGGACTGGCAGGAAGTTGGTTTCGAGGAAAAAATATTGGGTGGTCCGGGACCGCCATGTCAGCGTGGTCCCGGACCACTCACACGGCGCCACGTGTATGGAGAGCGCAGACAAAAGACGAAAATCGGGGCTCACTTCTTTGACGCTCTCTCTCCTCTTTCTCTCTTTTGTCCCCTCCCCTCATAGGTGGCGCCATATGAGTGGTCCGGGACCACGCTGACGTGGCGGTCCCAGACCACCCAATATTTTCTCGGTTTGGAGCGCGCAATTTTCTCGCAGATGGAGACGTAGGAAAGCAGCTCCCGGGATTGGCTGACGCAATGACAAATAAACAGAGAAAAAGATTTGAAGTGCGGTAGGAATTCTATTTGAATTTTTCTCATGACAAACGGAGTCCAGGATATATAAAGGGTAACCCAAACTAATTCAAGAACTTATCGAAGAAAATCACATATATGAGCTTTGGCCAATAGTCATTAAATGAAGTATTCGTGATTTTGAATTCGATTTACATTCAGTCTTATTCATTTCTCCAAATATATATGGTTGATTTTTAAAGAATAAAAAGGCTTCAATAGGATCATATGATTTGATTATCATCATCAATTTAATTTCCAATTTTTTCTCCATTTTCTCCTCATTTTCAAAAGCTGCATCGAACGGCCACAATCGTTCGAGCTTGGGATCCACCAAAGCATAATCAAGTCCCATATCTTTTTCTGCTGTCATTATAGAAATCTCGTGTAGGCCAGCCTTTTCAGTTCGGCCCACCTCTAAACCCCTATATATATATATTTGGTAAAGCTAAACCCCAATATTTAATTCCACTATTATCATCTAAATAATTAAAAAAATAAAAAAAATTGATAGGACCCATCATAATTTTTTTAATAAAACCACCAGAAAGAGGGTCTTTCTTTGACAATTTAATATTAATAAGTTCAGTTTACAATGTAGGTCGCCTTCTGATCTAAGTAGACAAACACGCGACATGATACTTGACACGACACGTCAATACGTCATTTCTCAAAAATAAAGAATTTCAACAAGTTGAGACACATATTAAATAAATATTTTTATTTTTAATAAATTTGATTTAAATTCACAAATAAATAAATAAATAATAGAAAGAGCTTATAAAGAATTTACACTAATAATATTAATAAATCTATTTATTGAAAATTTTAAAGACATATACATATTCATAATTAATGTGTACCCATATTTGGGAACATGTTTTTAACTTTAATAAAAATTATAAATAAAACTAATGACTAACAAAAGAATATAATCAACTTTATTTAAATAAATCTATGATATTCTATAATGATCAAAATTTATCGTTATTTAATATTCAATATTTTTATTTTTTAAAATCATTTTTTAACTTATTTATTTATATTTTTTTAACAAAAATAACTTTATCGCCCAAAAATTATTTCCCCCTCATTTTTTCCTCCAAACCCTCATCTCCCAAAAATCATTTCCCTCCCTCGTTTCCCTCTCCCCTTATCCCCCACGCCACCCCAAAATCCACCCCCATCGGTTTCTTCCCCTGCTCTCTCTCTCTCCCCCCAGAAAAACCAAAGCACCCATCAATCACCCCCCACCACTTGCTCCCC
This sequence comes from Eucalyptus brandiana, assembly GCA_014182725.1. Taxonomy (NCBI): domain Eukaryota; kingdom Viridiplantae; phylum Streptophyta; class Magnoliopsida; order Myrtales; family Myrtaceae; genus Eucalyptus; species Eucalyptus brandiana. The sequence goes on from CM024677.1 coordinate 28,322,656, forward strand.
CACCTCATGCCACCACCTGCTCCCCCGCCCCCTCGGTTTCTTCACCCCCCCCCAAGAACGCCTTTCATTTACTTGGTTTCTTTCCGTCATCCCCCACCACCCTCTCTCTCTTCTTGCTAAAATCCTAACCATAGTCACTTCTTCCTCCTCGTTGCACAATCCTCTTAGCTCTCTCTCGATCGCCTCATCGCAATTGGTCGCCACCTCGCCTCCGGCCCTTCCTCCTTCACAACTGCAGCCTTGCCGTCGGCCCTCCATTGCAGTGTCGCAATTGTGGCCCTCTGGATTACCTTAGTCTATGACTCTATGCTCTTCCTCTGGCCCTCCCTCGCCGTCACTGCCTCGTCTCCACTCTCTCGGCCAAGCCTCTACCCTCCACCGTCTTCTTCAACGATTCTCTCTCTCGAACACGCGTGTCGGAACGTGTTGAGAAAAGTTGACGATGTATCGAAAAATCCGATACGTGTTGATCGCGTGTCCAAGCGTGTCGGACACAACACGAAAACTCCAACAACTCGTCCGTGCTTCAAAGCTTCCAATCATAAAAAATGGACTTTTTTTCACACCTTTTTTTGTGCGCACTAATTAAGAGGACAAATAAGACAAAAAAGAACGAGTACTAGAGGAGAATGCCGTAAGAAATTATATATGCCCTTTTAGATGCCGTGAGGACTTCTTACAAAAACATTTTTCTCATTTGTAATTATGACTGTTGATGTTGTAAAAGACATTAAAAATCTAAATTATTAAAGAACAATATAAAATTACTAGAACTCCTCACTTAAGCTGTTTAATATTGTTAACACCGTTTATTTTAGAGTTTTCTCTATATAAAAAAAAATTATAAATAATATATTAGATGTCAAGGTTGGTCCAGGTTTGACCAATCTTGAACTCCCAGGACCGAGAACCAACCCACACCAACAAGGACAGACCTAGTCTCCCTGGGAACTAGACCGGGACAGGCAGAATTGGGCCAATCCAGGATTGACCCTAGACCGATGCTCACCCCTAATACGCAAATCAATCGACTAAGTTACCAACTAAATAAATCTCATTCTTATCATTGATTGTATGCATGCCATGTGACCCATACCCAAATAATAGTTCTTGCGTCACCGACACTCTCTCAAAGAATGGAGTCGCCATTTCTCTTGTGTTTGTATTCCGGCCGTTATGGATTTCTATCGCAATGGTTTATTCATCTTCCAATCGACTCATCTCCCCCACTAAATTTCAAGTATTTTTAAATCTCACATGTGGCTTTTTGAAGATTCGATGTGGCTTCTGAAAGTTACAATTTCTTATCGGTCCTTATAAATACGTGCATGATGTTTGAACTACATTAATTAGACCTTTTACTTGAGAAAACAAGCTTAACCGCCGCTTATATTTTCATCTTGCAGATTTACCACAAAGATACAGAGATTCTCTCCGGGCAATTACGCTAGGCTTACCTTCGTTTCTCCATAATTATACTACTCATCAGCTGCATGGTAATTTCGAGGATCGTGGGATGGCCTTCTGCGCAAAATTTATCCTTCTTTTACGAATATCATTGCCTCTCTTTTCCAGTGATATATGAATTTTACTGGTTTTGCAGTGCCCGGGACTTTTGTTTTGCCATTGTACATGGGACGCTTGCTGGTTTTGTGGGCATTACTGCCGTCTCTGATATTAATGAGAAGTCTTATTCTACAATTGCAGTCCTTAGTGGGGTATAGAGTGATAATATTGACCGTCCTCACCGTTAAATTTTTTAACTGCTTGTTCCCTTCTAATCGACAGGCGTCAGGCTTTGGAGGTTCTAATATCGACCCCACCGCGAGGGAGGATAAGAAGTGCAAAGGTGAATCGAGGTTTCCTGCTCAGGTCGGGCTCGCCCCGCCCATTTGCATGCACATGTCTATTTCACCATGGGAAGACAGTTGTTTCTGCTGCGACATCTCCTTCTCTCTTTTCTTTCTGCCCGTGTTCAACAGGTGGGGATTTTGCATTAGGAAACTCTACAAAGCATTGGAGGAAGATTTTGATTTGCAATGTTAAGGGCTTAGTTAAGTTAAGCTAGAGGTTGGCCACCAGCTACATGTCCTTCGTGGGGCAGTATGTGGAAGATCAAAATGTTCAATAACCATCATGCATCACATGCATCCTTGTGAAACATTATGTATAAATGGAGAAAAATGTCTGGTCGGTTTCACACACCTCATGCCAACTATTCAGACATGGATGACAAGTTGTGAACATGGGGGTCATAAAATGCATCAGTTGACGGCAATATGGTGTAAGATAAACTCACTCCCATGAATGTTTTATCGTGGTGACTACTTTGTTCATGGATTTGACAAGCAAATTAGTGTTCAAGGAAATAATATGCTTATCCATTGAAATCGAAGCAATCGACTCGATACTTCGAGATTGCTTCAATTTGTAGTGAGCATTTATAACCCTCTTTTGGCATTTTCATCATTTTACCTAAATTGGTGTAATTCTATATTCCATATGAGTCATGCCAGGCTAGTGATGTGAGATGGATAAAGCATGAAAATCATAGTGATTGGAGTGAGGTTCACTAGATTTTAATTTAGAGCAATAGTTGAGAAACCAGGCTTTAACTTATAACCTATATTTTGATCTTCTCAATTAAAGCAAGTCATACTCATGCTAGTACGAATGTTGGAATCTAATTTTATCTCTTTACTTTTGCTTGTGGCAAATATAGAGGATCGCTTGACAATAATGTATCCAAAAGTGGTGTTACGAATAATGTGTCATGTGTGTTTCGAGAAGCGTGCTACTATTTTGATTCCTTGTAATGTTATGCAAGGTAAATAGGTGCTTCTGAATTTGTTTCCTGTCCCAAGTTAATGCTTATATAATGGTGGCAGTTCTAAGGATGATGCTCAGGTGAATTCAAGGCTGATGCTACTTGGCCTTGCTTTGCCCCTTTCGGTGCCAACGGTTCGAGTTCAACGATGGGATTTTTCTCGCTCCCCGAAAACATTCGTGAACTGGGGAAGGAGTGGGAGCTTCGGTTGCTCATCCTCCAATTGACCCTAGCGTCTCAAGGCAGCCGGAGGAAATCCATCGTCAAGAACTGGATCCAAATTGTGGTCCTGACCCCGTACCTGGCCGACTCCATCGCAACCCTCGCACTCAGCATCCTCTCAAACCGCCTAGCCAATATCAAGGAAACCAAGGGGATGACTGACCCGAAGAGCCAGATCACAGCCTTCCGGGCGTCGTTCCTTCTCCTCCACTTGGGCGGGACCGACCAGATCACTGTGTATGCCCTGGTAGATCTCGAGCTATAGCAGAGGCAGTCGGCGCAGCTTTGCGTCCAGGTCGGACTAGCGTCTTGCATGTATTTTCATCAGTTATGCGGAGAGGACATTGTGTTTGTACTGGGCGAGCAAAGGTCCACTTCGAGATTTAATGCTTCCGCGTCCCGACGTCCGTCCCATATGCCCCAGGATAATGCTGCAGTGCACTCTGAAGAAAGGGGAAGGTTACGGGGTCAGAGTCGACGAAATCACCCAGATTCCGGGTCCGGAGGATCTCTCGGTGAACAGCGATCAAGCCCTCCACAGAGAAGAGGGCTGGACTCTGGCCAAAGCCCATGAGCTGTTCAAGATCTTCAAGCTTCTCTTTGTGGGCCTGACCGTCAACTCCGTTGACCTGGACGGCACCCAGTGCATGTTCATGAGCCCGGGCATGGATTCGACGCGGGCTTTTGAAATCGTGGAGATCGAGCTCGGGTTCATGTACGATCTGCTCTTCGCCAAGGCCCCAATGCTGAAGTGTGCTTGGGGCGCCGTTCGTTGGGTCATCGGTGCTGTGTGCGTGTCGGTATTCTTCTCCTTAGAGGATAAGAAGGATTACACCAAAGTTGACATCTGTCTAACTTTCTTACTGATAAGTGCGGCTACATTTTTGGAAATTTACTCGCGTCTTCAAGCAATTTCTTCCGATCGGATCCACCACCGGCGGCTTCAGAGACGCGGGAGATCCGCAATTTCGTCTGCCATCGCTCTCCTCCAATTCAGCCCGAGCCAAAGATGGTCGAATTCCGAGGCCCAGTCCCCCCTCTTGAGATCATCCATCAGGAAAAGAAAAGGCATCTTCCGCCATCCGAGGTTAGCCAAGTTGCACATGGGGGTGGAGAAGAACTTCTACATCGATTACAGAAATTTCGGCCTCGACATGAAAGGATTGATCTTCGGTCGCATGAGGGACATGGTCGAAAGACTGGAACAAACCACCAAATTGAAGAGCGGGGTGGCGAGTCTTAAGCTGGAGGCGAGCGATGTACTGAAGAAGTCGAACTGCGATCATCTGAGCTGGAGTTTGGAGGAGATGGAGTTTGACCAGAGCATCCTCATCTGGCACATCGCCACTGAGCTCTGTTACTACGAAGACGAGTGGGAAGCAGTACGAAGACATCAAGAACGCCCGAATGAGTACGTTGGTCTCCCGGTACATGCTCTATCTTTTAGCATTCTATCCTTCCATGTTGCCAACAGTGGTAGGGGTGGTCCGATACGGAGACCCTTTGGTCGAAGCTCAGAAGTTCTACGACGACAAGCTAAGCGATGTCGTCGAAGAAGGAAGGCAGCGTCTCATCGGTCGTCATCGAGTGTGGGCGCATAAATTATTCAAGAAAGAGGCACATGTCCACACCCATTTTCTCAGCTGCAGCAAGGCGCACCGGTCGAGAGAATCGTGCCACCTGTGCGAAGTCTGCCGGCTTCTGCTCCAGTGAGAACCGACCTCCCCGCATCGAAGCTGCGCGGAGCCAAAAGCACGTCGGTGCTGTTAAGCAGTTGAGATCAGTCGACACGTGGGACATAATCAGCAAGGTTTGGGTGAGGATGCTGGTTTAGGCAGCTTGCGAGTAGGGCGTCAAATGAATGGTCAAGTTGAAAATAATTATATCCATATTAACCCATTTAACCTGTTTTGACTTCTTCTTTTTTTTTTTAGTAACCCGAGAACTATCGTATAGCCCAACCTGCTAGAAACCCTATGCCGAGCGGCCACCACCACCACAGACCCAGCCGCGGGTGAGTCGCGTGAATGCGACGTCTGTAGAATTCGAACTCCTCCCCTTTGTGAGAGGGAGAGAGCCCCAAAACCAGCTGCACAACCGCGAGCAGTGGTCTGTTTTGACTTATTTTCATATAATATAAATTTGACGACTCATACCGGAACCATATTATCGAGACACATTAATATTTAACTTAATCTAGAAAAACTCACTCATTATTTAATCCACTTTAAGCTCTTCACATATATATATATATATTCTTGAATAAAAACTTCATATCAAATTAAAAAAGTAAATCAAACAATAAAAATTACTAAATAAAATAAAATGAAATAAGTGAAAAACCTTAAATTAAGATACTTTTGACAATTTCTTGATAAGAAAAAGTTTGATTGACATGAAAATAATCTTTATTTATAACAAATCTTCTAGGATACGAAAATGCGTAACTTCTTAATTGTGATTTATCAAATTAAAAATTATGTTATGATGTTTAGAATTTATATTTCGATATTAATTGAATTTCGATCTAAACAACATCAAGGTTCCTCTAAAAGTACTTCTCTAGTATGTATATGGATATCTACCTATCAAAAATATTAAAATAAATCGAATTTGAATTATTTTCAAATTTTTGATTTTTTTTATTATTATTTCTTTTCTTTTTTTCTCTTTTCTTTTTCTTCTTCTTCCTTCTTCTTCCTTCTTCTTCCCCCTTGTTCCTCCATTGGTGGCGACCGACCCGAGCACACTAGCCCGAGCTCCATTGAGGTCGGCAAGCTTGCAGCTCGCCAAATCCAAGCGAGCTCGAGCTCAACCAAGGCCGACAAGCTCGTGGCTTGCTAGATCTGAGCGAACCCGAGCTCCGTCGCAAATCTGGCGAGCCCCGTCGTGGCAGGTGAGCTCGTGGCTCACCAGATCCAGCAAGCCCAAGCTCAACCAAGGCCAGCGAGCTTGTGGCTCACCAAATCCAGGGAGCTCCGGCGTTGCCAAATCCAAGCGAGCTCCGACATCACCAACTGTCATTGTGCTGGCCACCGACTAAGGAAGGAGGAAGAAAAAAGAAAAAAAAAAAATGAAAATGAAATATAAAAAATAATTCTAATTTCAATTTTTATAAGCAAAAACATTTTTATAAAGTTAAAGGGGGAAGTTGGGTTAGAAATGGGTTTCTAAGTCAAACCCACTTAAGACCCATTTAACTAGTCTCTTTAAAATGTAAATTACTCATATATAACCCATTTTAAAATATAAGTGACCTATATATAATTCATTTATAATTTAAATAAGTCAAATATGGGTTTAAGACCCATTTTGACACCTCTACTTGCCAGTGCAAAGGCTACGTCCACTGCGAGGGCTTAAGCAGAGGAGGAGAGCTTCTCACCCACATTTGGCTTCTCATGGCGCATCTCAGCTTAGCGCAGTCGGTACAAACTTCCGGAGATCAGTCTGGCGGAATGTTTCTTTTGGTCAAACGTGATGTTTTATTTGAGTGAGATAAATAAGGTAAACCCATCATCATGCTGGGATGGTGAGAGGTTGAGTTTATTTCAGTTCGTGTTGCGGTATGGAGTCGAGTCAAAAATAATGAAAATGTGTGTATCAGGAGTTCAGAGGTATTCCACTGAAGCCAAATAAGTCACTCCTCAAAGTGATTCATGACTTTTCTCATTCGTGATTTTGGTTAGTAACTCCTCAATGTAATGGACTCCCGCTTCAGTTTGTAAGTTTTTAATTTTGAGAAAGTAAATGCGTACGTGAGACTAGTGATTTCTCGGGAAAAACCAAAAAAGACATCATAGATAATTACATTACACATAAAACCCAGCAAATAAGCGAATTGATGTCTTTTGATTGCGAGTTATAGATCCTCTTTATAGACAAAGGGAAAGGGTTAATAAAGAAACAAATCAAATCATATGTTACAAAACTATTGCCAATTGAGGGCGGTCACAATTTCCATTAGAGCTGTTACCGAAACGAGGGCTTGAATATTTTCAACACTGTTGAGAAATCCGGTAGAACATTGGTGGCTTATGTGATGGACGGCGCCGACCATGACCAATGGTGATGCCCCATATTGGTGGTCCCCCAATAGATGAACAAGACATATGGGTTGTGCGGGAGCTATTTTCAATTTGGAACTTGAATGTGTTGGATCATTTGGGGGATTCTTAGGAAGTACCGATACTCTCCGAGAGTTTTCGTATGATGTTGAACACTCTGACACTCTTTAACACGTGAATGTGGAATCCCAACACACATCGGGACAATTTTAAAATTTTTAATAAATAAAGGGTGAAAATGTAAATATGTAAATAATAATAATAATAATAATCAAGGGAAGAAGAAGTGATTAATTGTCAAATTGAAACCATGAATGATATTGACAAATGATGAATTAATATTTTTAATATAAATTCATTCTAGACTCTTTTTATTATTTATTTATTTGTAAATTTAAATCAAATAAATTTGATAAAATCATAATTTATTATATATTATATATATACAACGTGCCAAAATTCTCTATTTTTGATAAATGACGTGTTGGCATATCATGTCTTGTTGTATCGTGTGTCACATGTCACGTGTCGATATTACTTAGGTTTGCATTTTCAATTTGTGAGAATAATACGACGAGTTGAAAAGAAAATTAGATAATAAAAATAAATGAATAAAAGAAATTAACAAGTGGGTTTAATGAGGATTGGGCTGATTCTATTTCTAATTGGTTTTGGGGTATGATTTAAGACGGGCTTGACTCAGCTCTAAATGTTTGGGCTAGGTTCGATTCTTTTATACGAAATGGGTTTAGTTCAGTTGAAGAGGTTTGATGTAAGAGACTAGTAATGTTCCCAGCTTAAGTGCAAAATTGGAAATTTAGTTAGAAAAAAATAAGCCTCGATTAGGTTGTTAAATTATTATGTATTATGCGTGTTTATGGAAAATGAATGATTTGGAAAATATTTTTCTAAAAGTAATAACCTATATTACATATAAAATAAATAAACAAGAAATATTTTTATCATCCTTGAAAATAATAACACAAAGTTGTTGTTGATAATGGAGGATTTCTCGATAACTAATAATTTCAATCAATACAAATAATTATATTTACTAAAATATTTTTCAAATCATTCATTTTCCGTAAAACAAACCGGACTTAAAGATATATGGGGCATGACTCTATTGAATCCAATAACTTAAAGAAGAAAATCACATGAGCTTTAGCTCGTGATTGTTCAATGAAGTATGCGTAATTTCGGTACATGAATTCAATTTGACACAAGTCTTTTTCATTTCTCCAAATATATTAATTGGGAAAAAAAACGGCTTCAATAAAATTCATATGATTCGATCATCATCATCAAATAATTATTAAGTTCCAAAATTTAGGAATCAAAAACCACCAAAAACCAATCCTTTGGTCCGGTTCCAATGCTCATCCCTAATATGAGCTTCAGCTCGAGGTGAATCGATGAAAGATGCATGATTTGGGCACCTGAATTCAATACAATACCCGTTAAAAAAGGGCTTCAATAGGGTTCATATGATTCGATCATCATCATAATCAAATAATTCCCAATTATTTTCTCCATTTTCTATTCATTTTCGAAAGCTGCATCGAACGGCCAGGAACATTGCAGCTGGGGATCCGCCAGAGCCGAATAGAGTCCCATAATGGTTTTTATCTTCTTCTGCTGTCTTTCGAGAAACACGTCCAAATCCCAGTGTAGGCCCAGCCATTACAGTCCGGCCCACCTCTATGCCCCCAATAATTAATCCCGCTCTTATCATCTAAATTATTTATAAAATATGGTGGGACCATCCTAATATTTTTAAGAAAACCGCCAAAACGAAGGTCTTTTTTTTTGGCAATTTAATGTTGACAAATTCATAGTTACAAGGTAGGTCGCCTTCTAATCATTAAAAAAATAAATTAAAAGTTAATATCATGAAAACCCCCAATTAGTACACATTTGATAAATTTATTGGAAGCTAATTTTTAAAATCTCGCACTAATATACCTTTGATAAATTTGTCCCAAATTAGTATATTTGTGACAAATTATTGTTAAATTATTGAGTTGGATGATATGTAATAGTTAACTAGTATATCAATTTAAGATTTTATTCTCTATCGTATGTATCGATATCCAAATATTTAGATTTGGTACATGAAGATATGATCTGATAGATCTATCTTAATGCCATAGTTAACTGGTGTATCAATTTAAGATTTTATTCTCCTTTTGTCACAATTGTACCTGTTTCATGATTTTTTGTGATATTAATCCAATTTAACAAAAAAAATATTTGCTACTACCAATTTGTGGTTTTTGGCAATTAAAAAGTTAGTTTTGAGTATAATTGTTACAAGTGTACAAATTTTGAGTTTTTTGTTATCAATTGGAGTAAATTTAGTACCAATTTGAGATTTCCGTGATATTAACCCAAAAATTAAATATATGAAGCCATTTTTTGGGGTCAAAATATAAAGCGGCTTTAAAGGTTTATATCTATATCAAGGAGTGGGTGGGGCCTTTCTCCACGCCCTTTTTAGCGCACAGTGTTTCGAAATTGATAGACTAAATTACCCTTTAAATAAATCTGGCCTTTTTCCATCTATCATGTGCACACCACGTGACCCCTGCAGAAAGATCGTTTCCGTATCATATCAATACTCTCACGAAAGTGGGGTTGCCATCTTCTTTTGTCTTTAGATTCCCGCCGTTATAGATCTCTATCGTAGCCGGTCATTTCATCTTCGAAATTGACTCATCTTTCCACTAAATTTCGAGTATTTTTAGATTTGATACGACGACACAGTTAGAAATAAAAAAATAAAAAAGGAAGCTAAATATTCTCCTTTTGATGGGTCATTCCCGGTTTGGACATAAAAATAAGATTTTCATATTTTTAACACTTTGGAAGGGTACAAAAAAAGGGCAAATTTTTAAAAGCAAACTGCAACAGGGAAGGAAAGCAGGAAATGAACCCCCGCCACATGCTCGAATACTGGAAAAAAAAAGAGAAAAGACAGCAGCAGATAAAATAAAAAACGAGGAGAAATATCCACACGCTCGTCAATAATGGAGGTGGCGATGTCGTTTCCCGGTATAAAATAAGAAGAGCCCCACGTACTGATCACCCGCAGTCCAGAGCTCTGCTGCCTTGCTCGCCTACTCCGTACTCCCCATGGCCATCACCGCCAGCTTTCCCTCCTCCTTCCCCACCCTTCGCTTGCGCACGTAAACAGAGACTCGCTCAGGTGTAGAGAGAGAGAGAGAGGTGCGCGAGGGACGTCGCCGCGTGGACGACTGGTTCGGGCCCTGGCAGGGAGAGGCAGGTACGTCGGGCTCCCTTTTTTTTCTTTTAGCGGTTCTGGTTTTGGGTCCCCAAGGATTTAGTCCGCATCTGGTTGGAGATCGAGGAAACGAATAGATGGGTTGCGGCGGCTACGGAGAACCGGTCGCCGAGTCTCCGCCGGCGGCGGAGGGAGAGAGGCCGCCGGGAACGGAAAGGTGAGGAGAAAATGCGGGGAAATTTACCGGGGGAGAGTAGAAAAAGCGAAAGGAAAAGGGGTAGGACAATGTGGGGCGGCCAGCGGCCGAGCGGCTGTGCGCCGCACGTGCGCACGCGACCCTCGCTGCTTTTTCTAGGCGGCTTCGGGGGAGGCGCGCTCCTCTGCGGGAGCCCGCATGGGATCTAGCCGTGCGACCCACCGAAGTTTTAAACTGGACGACTTTAATAACAGTACAAGAGTTTCCGGAATAGGATGATTTGCAGTAAATAGGTTGCTGGATCTCGTGAGGCGATTACCCCTTAAGAGAGATGTGATCTTGATCCTGCAAAATCTTAGCTTTTGAAGGGGCGGGGAACAGAGAAAATCTGCACGAAAGTTTCGTCTTTTCGAAGTGTTGGGGCAGTAAAATTTAATGGGGTGCCTGCAAATTCTCATTAGCAGGTGGGATAGATGATTTAGTAGGAGAATGTAGACATCGATATAACCAAGATTTTTCGTGGGGGCAATGATGTTTCCTTGCCAAGATACGTATGAGGTGCGCAGATATGCATTGAGAAATTCTTGTCTTGAATTCATGGTGCTCTTACATCGTTTTTCTGGTCCAATGGCTAGATACCTGAAACTTGAAGCGGCTCGGACTGAACCGAACCGGGCTGAAATGACTCGATTCAAATGCAATTGGTTTGATGATATTTTTGACATGTCAGGCGTGGTTTATTAAACTTCCCATCTTTCTGCGTTGATGTTGTGTTTACAGATTACAGTCGAGTATTGAGAGGGCGTGGAAAAACCAAGCAAAAGAAGGGTGTTTCTGCCCAGTCAAAATTGAAGCGGCCTGTTTTGCCATCCTTGATTGTTGGGGACGAAATGGAGTGGATTTGGGGAACTTGGTTTTTGGTGGCTGTTCTTACGGTGTGTTGGTATCGACATAGATCAGTGAAAAACAAGATATATGAGAGGCGTGGAGTTCCGAAAGGTAGCTCGGGTTGGCCTCTTATTGGAGAAACACTTGACTTCATTGCCTGTGGATACACTTCCAGACCCGTCAGCTTCATGGACAAGCGCAAACATCTGTAAGTCCACTTATTGTCTCTGGTGATTCTAGCTGCGTAATTTATTTATTTTAATAGCTCGGGAAGTCCCAAACCTTTTGGCTTGACTAACACAAGTGAATGTATCTACATAAATTTGTTTCCACATCCCGTATTTTCTCAACCCAGCCAGTTACAACAAAGAAAATCTGTAGTCATTTCACTTGTGTTAGTCAAACCAAGAAAGTATCTTCTTTGTTGTAACTAGCTGGGTTGAGCAATAGATAATACCAAAATGAATTGAAGGCCATGTGTTTAAGGGTGATGGAAATTGTTGAACAATCCTAATTCTTCAGTCATTTCTTCATACAAGCTGTTGATGTATGCCTGCTTTCAAAGTTACATTTTGCTCCGGTCTTTTAGCCTTGTTTCATGTCGTAAAATCTGTATAAATATACAATTCATCCCTGAGAGATATATGAGGAATATGACAAACTCATAAGTTTCATATCAAAGTGGAGGAGAGTAGTAACATCGTGAGAAGGAGCAATTTGGACGACACTAAAAATCTTGTTGCCTTATGGATCCTTGTGTAGATATTTACTCCCATCCCTTCTAATGAGATGAAACCTTGTTTCTTTACATTAAACATCCCTGAATAACAATTCATGGCAAGAAAACAGATTGGGAGGTATCTTTACTTCTCTCTTTTTTTCTTTTGGTCAATTTTACTTGTCTTTATAGGTATGGCAAAGTATTCAAGACACACATATTGGGAACGCCCATTATTGTGTCCACAGATCCTGATGTGAATAAGGTGGTTCTGCAAAACCATGGGAACACTTTTGTCCCTGCTTATCCTAAATCAATTACAGAGTTGCTGGGGCAAAATTCTATACTTCAAACGAATGGATATCTTCAAAAGAGGCTTCACGCGCTGATTGGGGGCTTCTTAAGATCGCCACAATTTAAAGCTCGTATAACCAAAGACATCGAGAACAGCGTTAAACTTACTTTGGCTTGTTGGAAAGATATGCACGTGATACACATACAAGAGGAAATTCGAAAGGTCTCTCTCTCTCTCTCTCTCTGCGCAAGCACGGGAAATGGACACTTCACATATCAAACAATGACTGAATGTGGATTTTTCTTTCTGGTTCCATAGATCACATTCGAAGTTTTGGTTAAGATGTTGATCAGTATTGGTCCCGGTGGAGACCTCGACAATTTAAAGAGAGATTTTGAGGAATTCATCAAAGGTTTGATTTGTGTACCTATCAAACTTCCTGGAACAAGACTATACAAGTCTCTGAAGGTAAAAGAGCTGGTAAAATTTTAAAATGACACTTATTTGAAGCTATTGCTTTTAGATGCTCACCCAGGTTCACTTCTGTCTTGTAGGCAAAGGAGAGGCTACTGAAGAAGGTCGAAAGAATTGTTCAAGAAAGAAAACTTTCTGTCGAGGAATCAGATGGAAACGGCACACCAAATGATGCGCTCGATGTGCTGCTATATGATAATGATGAGCCCAATGAGAAGCAATGCCTTCCGATGGACTTTATCTGTGGAAATATCATTGAAATGATGATCCCAGGAGAAGAGACTGTGCCCACAGCCATGACCCTGGCCATCAAATTTCTCAGTGATTCACCTGTTGCTTTAAAGCAGTTGATGGTAAGGTGTTTTTTCTCATCTTTTTGTTTTGAATGGCTAAAATGGTGTCTTAAGATTTTATTCATTTCTCAGCCCCTGCTTGATGAGGCTATTGTGCCATAGAGTGCTTGTTGTGCATGCATCCTTTCAAGGACAGGAAACACTAATAAACTTTTGAGGATTAGATGCTAAAAGTAGAACGCTTAAGAGAGGTTTTGCTTGGTCACAGAGTTCTCATCAGTATTTGGAGGTAGGGTCAAGTCCTCAACTGAATACTTGACACAGTTATATGTTGTGAGGTTCAGGTTTTCTCTTTAACCAAGCATGATTTACTGTAAGAGAGTTCAAACCGATAAACTCTTACTGTGTTCAAAGTCCTCGATGAGGCAACTATAAAATTCCATATGGCAATATCTACTATCCACCAGTAGATAGTACTTGCAATAGAGGGAGACGGTTATGCCTCTTTTAGGCTTTTAGTTTTTTCAGGAACACTTTTTGCATTCATGGGAAATGAAATTTACCTATCTGCTTGGTCTAGTGCTCCAGAGACTTTGTCTAGTTAGGGCACAAAATGGTATATAAAGGAGCTCTATATGCCATGGCTTGACCCTTTTAGAGATAGTTGAGCTAAGCCAACCTTGACCTCCAAAGAGGAACACCCTTTTTTCCCTTTTATCACAGAGGTAGCCAAGGTTACCTTCAACATGACATTTCTTGATTTTATTAAATGAGAACAATTCAGTGCATATACCACCGGCTGCGGTGGCTCCGCTGGATAAGGCCCTATTGATCCTCAACCCAGAGGTGAAGGGTTCAAAACCGAGGGAAGGCGCTAGGTGTATTAAGTGTGTATTAAGTGTGACTCAGGGATGGTGGGTCCGTGTCACCTGGGGATTTACGGCGCAGCTGTCGGCTGCAAAGCGGTTCCTCCAGCACCAAAAAAAAAAAAAACAATTCAGTGCATATCACTAGGATTGACCTTAATCTTTTGCTGTAATTCAAATTGAGATTCATTCAATTGCTGGTTACTGCTGTCATTTATCATTTAGGTGGAAAATCTGGAATTGAAGAGGCAGAAGGCTGATTCTGGTGATGACTATGGATGGACTGACTATATGTCTTTGTCATTTACTCAAAATGTAAGTATCAATGGGGAGTCATGCGTTACTGGAAAAGGTCCATTCTATTTTTAACGAAACTAAATAGAGAAGTATTCACCTCATATTTGCCTTCTTATTTGGTTCCAGGTGATTAGCGAAACCCTGAGATTGGCAAATATTATTAACGGGGTGTGGAGAAAAGCAGTGAAAGATGTTGAAATCAAAGGTGAACCTTGTTGTATGTCTTATTTATCTGTCCCTTAAAAATAAAATTTGCTCCATGATTTTTTAAAAGTAAAAATCATCAATAAAGCCGATAAGTATCTTTCTGCATTTATTATAGCCTCTTTGGTGTTTATGCAGGTCACTTGATACCACAGGGGTGGTGTGTTTTGGCATCCTTTATCTCCGTACACATGGATGAAGACAACTATGAAGATCCATATGAATTCAATCCTTGGAGATGGGAGGTAATGAACCTGATAACTTCCTCCGAAGCAACAATAAACTAAATTATTACATTGTTGACAACTATTACAGTAACCTTAGGAAGGAAGAGTCATTGAAAGAATAGTTGTGGACGTAGGTTGTGTCAAGAAATTCCTTTTTAGAAGCACAAGAATCGGTAGTGAGCTCATTGATGGTAACTCGAGCAACATACTTTGCATGACAAAATGTTCAAATTGTCTGACATCACCGGCCGAAAGTGTTCATATTAGGAGCAGCTAACTCCCTGTAATTCAGATATTTGAAGGACCCGTGTCTTTGTATTGGCTGACATAACCTTTCACAAGTCTTGCTGGAAATTAGATTTCCTGGTCCTCAAATCATGCTTGAAGAACTGCACAAACAGTTTTTTTGGCTTTTTCCTTTGCCTGTGACTAAGGCAACTTGGCAGAAAGTAAGCAATTACTCATGTGATATGCTTGCATTGTGATTCATTATTGGCAGAAAACAGGAGCTGCGGTCAATAACACCTGCTTTACACCATTTGGGGGTGGACAGAGGCTATGTCCAGGCCTAGAATTGTCCAGACTTGAGATCTCAATCTTTCTTCATCACTTTGTCACCACTTATGGGTAACTTCTTCCTTCCTTGACTAGATAATGTGATGGCAAGATCTGCTAATCAATCATATTGCTTTCCCAAGATCATCTGCCTGCTGCTTATTCTTGCATTCTGCTGTGCAGTTGGATAGCTGAAAAAGATGAGATTGTCTCCTTTCCGACTGTCAAGATGAAAAGGAAGCTACCTATAAAGGTTACACCGTTAAGTGCAACAGTCATATGATTGGCCAAACACAATTAGGCGGATGTATATTAATAACCAAGTCAATCATAGAGTTTTCAGCGGCATTAGATGCTCAGAGAGGTCTTGCTTCCTTCAAGGACCAATAGTGTAGGCGCCTTTTGTAAGGCTACACTTCTTTATGTAACCGAAAATGCCATGCACTCTAACCAACTGCAAACTACTATTTTGTCTTATTTCTTCTCTGAGAAAAACTTAAGCAATCCTTCGCTCAGAGGATGGCTCAGGAACACAAGGCAAAAGTTTCCCTTGTTGACTTAATTCGAACTTAATTTTTTTCCCTCTCCCTTTTATTAGTAGGAAGCTTCTCTAGTTAACTAGGAGCAACACGTTGGACTTTGATCACTGCCTTGTCTGCAAAATTCTACTTGATCCCGGGGAAGCCGTAGCAAGAACTTGAAGGACATCTTGTATGATTCAAAAGTTGCCGAGCTTAGACATAGGTCAAATGTTGGCATTCCCTACAACAGTTAACCTCCAAGTATATATTCCAAGATCCCTACAATCCTCGATAATGGTGAATTAACATTGGGATGAAGCAATTGCAGGCCTACAGCCTGCTTTCGCCTTTATTTGACCCCTGGGTACTGCTTATTCTGCCTTGGTGAGTACTCAACGAATGCTCATTGGAATGAGTTCTCTCCCATTTTCAGAGAAGCGGCGTCGTGAATCCAGTAGCTAAAGTCATTCCACGGGGTAGTTTCTAACAGCAGATGTTGCATCAATTTTAAAACAAACACGTTTGGTGCTTCTACAAGGTACCAAACAATGTGTGGTGAAAAAAATTGAAACTTATAGTTCATATTTTCATCCGGCACCAATACACTGATGGTGTAGTGCAATGCTATACATCAGCTAGTAAGGCGTTCTGTCGTGACTCGGCCTGATTATGAAAGTAGACTCCAGCATGGTTAAGTACTGCCAGCAAATGTAACAACTCATCATTGGACAACTTTGAAGGCCTCTTATCTTCAAACCCCTCGGCTCTCAGAACCCCGACAATTTTCTCCTTGAACAGATTCATCTCCCCTTCAGGGACAGACGACGATAGAGACTCCTCTTCACTGTTCCCCTCTTCATCCCTATCACCATCTTCAACAGAAACACCACTAATCCCATCATCGTTATTGATGGCAGCGTCTTTTTTCAAACCAGCCAATGTGGAAGTCTTGAAGATCTCCATTAACTTCCTCTTCTGCTTAAATGTTGCACCTAAAGTTTTATTCTTCTTGCCAAAGCAAGTCCTTGTGAAAGCCCACCACTCAGCAAGATTTACCTTAGGAAGTTCAGTTTTTGGACGGATTACGACCACAGACGAGTCAACTTTAGGAACAGGAAGAAAGTCTCTCTTGCTTACATCCATTGCAAACTCCACATCAGCGACCAGCTTCACATTGACAGCCAATCTGTTATACTCTGAGTCACCAGGATTTGCTAATAACCTCCTTGCAAACTCTTTCTGCAGGAGGAGAGTCGCACTTCTAAACTGGATTTTCCCGTACACCAATTTAATTACAAGTGGCGATGATATCTGATACGGAATATTGGCAACTACAATATCAAATGGTGGAAACTGTGTCTTCAGCGCATCTTTCTGTATCACCTGCATAAACCATCACAGGTCTGTGTCACCTAGGCCATCTCAAAGAAGGAAGAAATAGAACCGATACTTAAGCAAACTTACAGGGTCACCCTTTATTTCAAAACACTTAGTTATGCTCCCTATTTTTCTGATGTAAGCAGATTCAATAAGTCATGCTTACAAGAGTTACGAGCCATCTTGTTAGCCATCTAAACTGAATATATTTACTTTCAAAGTATGGACTTTTCCGTTTTCTTTCTCTTATAAGCAGTGCTGAGTGTTTAATTTATCCAGACCCGGAAAGAGTCTCGTGTAGTTCGCCGTTTCAGGGGCCGAAAAGCTTCTGCGAGGCATTTCGTCGAACACATTACATACTAAACCACGTACAGTGAGCCGGTCTTCAAACCCATGGTCAGCCACGCGCTTCCGGAGGGCGTCCACCATCCTGCCGTCGATCTCCACCGCCACGACCTTACGGGAGACCTCCAGGAGCTTCAGCGTGAGGTTCCCCGTCCCGGGTCCGATCTCCAAGACAGTGTCGCCGGGCTTCAGCTCGGCCCTCCGGACGATCGAATCAAGAACTCGCGGGTTGGTGAGGATATGTTGGCCCTTGCTCTTGTGAAGCCGAAACTCGGGTCCTCGAGCTTCCCGAGCGCCCTCCTCGGAACCCCGGCGGCCGTCGTCCTCTCGGGTCCGAGCGTGCATGCATTCGGCCTGGAGAAGCTGCCCACCGCCATCGCGTCGCCACAGGAGTCGACTCGGATCAGCACGAATCGAGCGGCACTTGCGAAACATGAAAAAGGGGGCGGGCAGTCTCTGTTTCGAGTGCGCTCGAATGGGTCACCGCCGGTTGCGGCGTCGGGCGAGGAGCGGATTCAGGATCGAAACTGAGAAACGGTCGATACCATGCGAAGTTCGCGGTTCTTGCTCGGTCTGAACATGAGCATCTAACCGCCGAAATGCAGAGGCAACGTGCTGCTACTGTTCAATTCTTCAAAAGCTAAAGGCATTTGAAAGTGCTCGATTTCCTTTGTCGGGTTGACTGGACGTCAGATCAAAACATCGTCACCGTGTCATATCGTGGGAAACATCCGCGAATTTGAGATCCAAAAAGGGCATCGCTGTTGAATATGCCGTACCATGTAACATGCTGTAATACATTAAAAATGAAGGCTTTATTAGATTTGGGCTTAAGGCCCTGTCCGCCCAAGTTGGGCCCAGAAAGCCCGGCCCACGGGAATAGGGCCCGTGGAAAGAAGGGGATATAAAAGGGAGGAGAGAGAGAGAGATTGCACCAGTTAGAATTAGAATTAACGTACGTTCTCCTCTCCCGCGCGCACTCTCTCTCCTAAAATCCAAAAAGAATAAGAAGAAGATACTGACTTTCTTCTTCCCTTAAAGGCTACATCGGATCGAACAGGACCGGGATTCTCTTCCTCCATTGGCGTCGGTGTTTAATTTGTGGCTAACAGCGTACGCTCGAATCCGTGGTGTGTTTTTACGATCGGTGATACGTGTTTTCCCGCCGTCTTCCGCATTGATTTAGGGGTTCGATTTAGCGTCGAATCCAGTTTTCGAGGATCAATTATTCCCAACATTGGTATCAGAGCCCTAGTTCACGTTTTCCCGACCTGTTTTGATGTTTTTGATTGATTTTTCGCAAAAAGAACTTCGGCCGTACAGATCGGGGCAAAAATCCCGACACCCGAGCGCTCTTCGGCCATTTTTCCGAGTTTTCGTAAGTCGAAAAACAATTTTGATGGCATAGGAAGAAAGGCGACGTCGAGACGAGTATGACGATACCTCGAGCGCCGCCGGGCGATGCCGCACGCGCCCACACGCGCGGCCGGAAGCGCTAACGCGTGGCGCGACGCGCCGGCGCGCTGATCGCCAGCGCGTGCGGCACACGAGCCGGTCGGCGACGGCGCGTGCGTGCCGCCGGCCGGCGAACCGACACGCGCCGGTCCGCGAACCGACGCGTGCTGACATCATCGATGACGTCAACAACGACGACGGTTGGCCGGACGGTCACCGGCCGGCGACCCGACCGGCGAACCGACCCGACCCGACTCGCGGACGCAGGCACACACGTGGCACGTGCCGGCTGACGTCTGCGTGACGTCAGCCCGCGCACACGCTCGGCACGTGCGTCGGTCCGCGCGAGCGGTCCGACCGGTCCGACGATCGACGACCGTTGACCACCGTTGACCGTTGACCGACGACCGTTGACCGTTGACGTTGACCGTTGATCGTTGACTTTGACAGTTGACCGTTGACCCAACAAAAAAAAAAAAAAAAAGAGGAAAAGAATGTGTTTCTTTTTCAATTAAGTCTATGTGGATTATATGTAATCCCTTATTTGTTCTCGCATTTGTTGCGAGAACAATACTTCCCCGAGGTTGCGCACACCTATTCGCGCGGTGACCAGATGAACAAAAGGAAAGGCCTTTGTCTAAGTTGATGAAATTGACGGCGATCATCGATGGGAGAGTGGTGACTTAATTAATCATGTCCTTGAAGTCAACGGGAAAATTCAAAATGTTATATGGAATGGTCGTCCAATGTCATAGTCAGAGATTGTGTGATTTTTCATAAGCACTCTTCCACCTGAATGGCAAAATGTGTTGAATCGCATATGGGATGTCAACGGAGCTGCTTCCTATAAGAAAATTGTAATGGATTTTGTAAATAAATATTACTGTATTGTTACAAGGGAAAAGATCAATAAATTAAACAAAAGAGGATCTTTCCTAGTTTGTGTGCTGACTTGGTGTTAGTTGTATTGGCTGAACTTAATTAAGTGTGCTTTGTGGACATCTTAATGTAATGTTTACTACCTGATTGTTGTTGATGTAACAACTTATATGTTAGTCGTATTGATTGAAAGCGTTATTGTTTTTATTGGATACTATTTATCTGTTGCTTTCTATTATTGCTGGTTGCTGTGGGTAATTAGCTGAGGGTAGTTATAGAAGTTTTTGTAACTTCATAGAATGATTTTGCATAAGACAATTATATTAATTATAGTTTTAAGTTAGGATTTTTGGAGGATGATTGGAAACGTAGTGACCTTTTGATTCTGAAGCCTTACTTGAAATTATTCATTAATATGATGGGTCTATGCAAATAGGGATGCATAAATGATAGGCATTAATAATTCGTACATATTTATCTGATGTGTTCAGATCAATGGTTTCAGCAACTAAGAATGTAATTGCTGATATGAACGGCAACAATTGTGAAATATTGAATATGAAGATTCAATATGTGCTGGAAAAGCAAGAAGCACTAGAAGCTCATGACCATATTATGGAAGACCTTGAGGGTGCCGTGCGCCACCTTGAGCTAGTAGAGGACCGCTTAACGGCATTTGAGTCGAAAATAGACATCTGCAATGCTCGTTCTAGCTCAGAAAGGGCTTTGAGCTCTAAGCGCAAGCGTATTGATTCGTTCAATATGTGGGATTGCAAAGGATCAAGTCCTTGTTGCAAGAAATCAAAAGTTAACCAACACAAGAGAGGAAAACGTCCTCAAGTGAAGAAAATGTCAAGGGTGAAATGCTACAACTGTGACAAGAAGGGTCACTATGCTCGCGACTGTCGTGAGCCAAAGAAGGTATGCACCCCTTGTACTTTTCAGAACTTTGCTTATGTGTCAAGTTCTGTGTTCTTAACTGAGTCTAATCCTTTGTGGATTGTGGATTCAGGAGCGACAGACCATGTAGCGAAGGATAGAGAATCCTTCGTGGAATTTCGACGAGTACCAACTGGAACTAAGTGGGTCTATGTGGGAAACAACTCCGTAGTCTGAAGTGAAAGGAATTGGCACATGCCAACCGAACATGCGTGGTAGACGCACTTTGTTCCTTCATGATGTATTGTATGCTCCGGAGATTCGTCGAAATTTAGTGTCTGTTTTGGTGTTGGTTAGACTAGGTTTTAATATGAACTTCCATAATAGAGGTGTGGATTTGTATTTGGATACAAACTACTATGGTTGTGGTTATTTTCTGGATGGTTTCATTGTATTGGATATTGAGTATGTTAATGCAAATGTTTGTTATTCCCTTTTCACATCTCCTAATACCTATGATAATAATGTGAATGTGTGGCATGCTAGACTTGGTCACATTGGCCAACAACGTATGAATAGACTAGCCAAAGAGGGCTTGTTGGGCAACATTGAAAAGTCGATTTGCCCATATGTAAGCATTGCCTAGAAGGGAAAACGACAAGGAAACCATTTGGGAAAGGTAAAAGAGCTGAATTTCCTCTGCATTTAATCCATTCGATGTCTCGTGGTCCAATGAATGTGAGAGGAAGGCATGGGGCTGTTTATTTCATCACCTTTATTGATGATTATACTCGATTCGGATATGTCTATTTGATTTCTCATAAATCTGAAGCAATAAGTTGTATTAAAAGGTTTATGAACCTGGTAGAGAATCAATTAGACAAGAAAATAAAAGCATTGAGATTCGATCGAGGTCGAGAATATTTATCGATGAGTTCGAAAATTATGTGATGAAAAAGGAATAGAAAGACAGGTTGTCTATTCCATATACTCCTCAACAAAATGATGTTGCGGAGAGAAGAAACAAAACCCTACTGGAAATGGTTAGGTCTATGATGGCGCATGCTAACTTACCAATCACCTTTTGGAGTGATGCATTGTTAACTGCTGCCTATATACTTAACCGGGTGCCTTCCAAATTAGTTACTTCCACTCCATATGAGTTATGGACAGTTAGAAAACCGGACTTGAGTTTTCTTAAGCCATGGGGTTGTGCTGCCTATACACATGAGTCCTCTCACAAGTTTGGGAAATTGGGTCCCAGAGGAAAGAAGAGTAGATACTCGGAACACTCGAAAGGGTATGTGTTCATTGGTGAGCAGGAAAGTGGGAGTATAACTGAATATGAATCACGAGATGTCACATTCTTAGAGGATGAGTTTCCTAAGAAGGGCGAAATAGGGAAGATCACTCCCTATTTGAGACATTGGATCAAGATAATGATATTAGTGGAGTTCATCCAAGTGGGAGCATAAATGGGAATGATGTGCAAAGTGTACAATCCCCTATACGGCGAACAAGTCGCCAAAGTATTCCCCGTCGACGTTTTGACATTGAAGGGGAAACTTTTATGGTTGCTTCACAAGATGAGGATGAGCCAAGAAATATCAATGAGGCTCAAGTGCCCTAGTAAGGAAAAATGGATTCATGCAATGGAAGAGGAAATTGAGTCAATGAAATCAAACCAAGTCCGGAGCCGGTTGATCTTCCAAAAGGACGCAGAGCTATTGGGAACAAATGGGTTCTCAAAATAAAGCGAAAGGGCGATGGCTCGATTGAAAGGCATAAGGCTCGCCTTGTGGCGAAGGGGTATAATCAACGAAAGGAATTGATTATGAAGATACGTTTTCTCCCGTAGTGAGATTTACCTCGATTCGCATTATTCGCAATAGTGGCAAGTCTGGATCTTGAGTTACATCAAATGGATGTAAAGACCGCTTTCCTCAATGGAGAATTAGAGGAAGAGATATATATGGAACAACCTGCTGGTTTCATAGTGAGAGGCCAAGAAGAAAAAGTATGTCGACTTTTGAGGTCGATATATGGCCTTAAGCAGTCATCAAGACAATGGTATATACGTTTTCATAATGCAATAATGGCATATGATTTTACAATGATAGATGAGGATCATTGTGTATATATCAAAAGATCCAAGGATCAATTTGTGATCATATCATTATATGTTGATGATATACTAATTCTTTGGAAGCAATATGGAGTTGGTTAGTACTGTCAAGAGATGGTTGTCTTCTAACTTTGAGATGAAGGATATGGGTGAGACTGCATACATTCTTGGAGTTAAGATTTCGAGATATCGTTCGAAGAGATCATTGTCTCTTTCGCAAGAAACCTATATAAATAAGGTTCTTGTACGATTTCGTATGCAAGACTGTAAACCCATAGACACTCCTATTGCAAAAGGTGAAGGATTGAGCCATAGACTGTGTCTAGGGACTCCACAAGAGAAGGAACAAATGAAACATGTTCCTTATGCTAGTGCTGTTGGGAGCTTGATGTACGCTATGATGTGTACAAGACCCGACATATGTTTTGCGGTTGGAATGGTGAGTAGATACCAATCCAACCCGGTCCAAAGACATTGGAAAGCCGTGAAGAGAATACGAGGTATCGAAGGGAACTGCTGATTTCAAGTTGAATTATCAAGGAAAGGATCTGCGACTTGAAGGTTATTCGGATGCTGATTGGGGAGGAGATTTAGATGAAAGAAAATCTACCTCAAGTTTTGCTTTCTTACTAAGCAATGGTACCATATCATGGAGTAGTAAGAAGCAAACGTGCATAGCCTTATCCACGATGGAAGCTGAGTTCGTGGCATTATCAGCAGCAGTACAAGAAGGAGTTTGGCTTAAGAGATTCTTGGATCATTTAAGTGTTATTGAGAAAGCTGCAAATCAATTATTGGTTAATTGTGATAGCCAAGCAGCTATAGCGTACACCAAAGATCCAAAGTATCATGGCAAGACCAAACATATAGATACCAAGTATAACTTTGTAAAAGATATGGTTGCACGAAAGGATGTGAACTTACGGTACATATCTACGCATAGAATGGTAGCGAGATCCTATGACAAAGCCAATACCTAGAGATGTGTTTTGTGGTCATGTAAAATCTCTAGGATTGCGTAGAGTCTGATGTACTGGATATTGTAATTTCCCTGAGTTGTTCACATTTATGAAATTTTGTTTTTCATTGATTAATGCCTATGAATCTAAGTGTGATCTTTATGCATCTTAATGCTTAGTGCATTATTTTTAAGTTGAGAAGTATGTCGGACAGATATAAGATTAGCCCACTCACACGGGTAATCGCCTCTGTTTATTGTGTGATAAATAAAGATGAGACTGTTTTTAAGCTTATTATCTAAGTGATAATCGAGAGCTCAAGCTTAAAATACGTATGTCGCCTTAGCTGAGTGTTAAGATGAGGACATAATACTAAAGATGTCCGAAAGTAAAATAACCCACATATTTTACTTTATCTGTCTAAGATGCCAGATGTGAGTTCTGATGAATTTTGTGATTGAGTAGATACGTGAACTCAAGTTAGACATTAGGTATGTCTAAACTATCATCTGTACGGTATTGAAAAATGTAGACATACGCTCCATGGGAAAGGAGTTAATACCGTAATACGTATTTCATACTACGTATGCATGAGACGACCAATAAGAGTGGCAAAAAGTTTGATCTCAACTTTTATGACGTGTGAGACTCTTGAGGAAAAGAGTTCCTTAATTATTAGTCCCCTCAGGACTCTTACTTATTCTCAAGATTTCTATTTAGTATTTGCTATTTTAGGATGTTGCCAACGGTCATGAGATGATTCGATCTAATGGGGCATTTCTAGAAAAGCAAGCTGAACTGAGATTGAGAGTTTGAAGGAAAGAGGAAGATCGATTTTGGAGAATCACATTGTGGTTTTGTATTCACCTGGTCGACCAATTATGATTGTCTTTGTGATAATTATAATTGTGAATACAATATATATATATATATATATATATATATATATATATATATATATATATATCATTATTTAAAAGAGATCAAGAGAGATATAGATGTGATCGATCGATCTAGGTGCTGCATACTAAATCTACTCGGAGTGTGACGCCCATTATGAGCTGCTATATATTCCTAACGAGATGTATAGCACGAGCTCTCAAAGTATGTTGGTCGCACGGATTATTCACCTGTATGAATGTTGAAGAGAGGTAAAGAGAATCGTTCGGCCCACCTGCGAGTGGGAGATGAAGGCTTTATTAGATTTGGGCTTAAGGCCCTGTCCGCCCAAGTTGGGCCCAGAAAAAAGAAGGGGATATAAAAGGGAGGAGAGAGAGAGATTGCACCAGTTGGAATTAGAATTAACGTACGTTCTCATCTCCCGCGCGCGCTCTCTCTCCCAAAATCCAAAAAAAACAGTAAGCATACGGCACTTTCTTCTTCCCTTAAAGGCTACATCGGATCGAACGGGACCGGATTCTCTTCCTCCATTGGCGTCGGTGTTTAATCTGTGGCTAACAAGGTATGCTCGAATCCATGGTGTGTTTTACGATCGGTGATACGTGTTTTCCTAGGCTTCGTCTTCCGCATTGATTTAGGGGTTCGATTTAGCGTCAAATCCAGTTTTCGGGGATCAGTTATTCCCAACAAAAAAAAAAAAAACCCACTTTCAAAAAAGTAACAAAAAATTCAGATGCAATATTTATCATTTTGTAAGTCTGTATTTGAAATATCATGATATGGATTAAATAGTCAATTCACGCTTACGGTATTGATTCTTTGAACCTGGACGCTTATGGTATTGATTCTTTGAACCTGGACATGACAAGCGCGTGCTGAAATCTATCGGTCCTACTTTGAATGCATTGAGGACCCTAGGAAAAGACCATTCAAATGAATGTATAGACTTTTATGCTGGGTAAGCAATTTTTTATATGTGTAGCAATTTTATTTCTTTTACTTGTTTGATAGGGACCTTTGAAATCGCACTTCTTTTAGATGGGACAAATTGCACGACGTCTAAGACTTATGTTGTGTCCAAACCTACTAAAACGATGGGTCAAGTTAAATATGTAATTTGCTTGTGTCAGTGGGAGGCATAGAAAGTTTCAAGTGAACAAATGATGAAAATCACCAACAGATTTTCAGAAATCGCCATCGATTCCTCATGTTTTATTCAGCATGACTGTAAAGTTCCACTAAAATCACTCCATGCTGCAGACATAAGAATCTCAACATAACATCTGGCGCTTATAATACATCACTGCAGATTTCAGCTTGTTCCAAAGAGTCCTTCAAAGATAAAACTGCGGAGCCCGCAGAGCCCGCGTGATTAAGCTGAAGCAGTAGCCACATGCTTGCCGATGGTCTGCTGAAGATCATCTTTCTTTGCTCCGACCACCTTGTCCACAACCTTCCCCCCTTTCACGAAAATGAAGGTGGGCATCGCCTCCACAGCCCATTCTTGAGCAACTTGCTGCAAAGACACAAGTAATTAGTCCGTGATTTAAGTGCACAGGAAGGATGGGGGAATTGGGGAAACAATCTTAGTTCCGTATGGGATGGAATTTTATATTACCTTCAGCTCATCCACATCAACCTTTAGGAAAAGGACGGCGGGGAATTTCTTGGCCAGCTCTGCCAGGAAAGGTGCGATAAAGCGACACGGTCCGCACCATGATGCAGTGAAGTCCACAACTACCTGCATTAATTAAAGTAGCAATCGTTATCAATGAGAATCTGAAACTGGACCCAGAGCTTTAATGCAGGAAAAAGAAAGAACGGTCGGTTAGAAAAAAAGAAGCGGACCCTCTCGGCCTTGAATTTTAAATCGATTTGTTGGAAGCTAGTCGCCTGTCACAACACCCTGTAAATCACTTCTAGAAAACTAAATTGGAAGGGTGGCCATATTCTGTACAAGTGCAAGAAGAACTGTGAGACAGTATGACTTTGACACAACATTCCATCGCCTCGATGTCCAGGGAGGACATCTAAAATCAAGCTGGATGATAGAGTAGTAGGTCATCCATGAATTGGCAAGTTGGAGAAATCTGCAGTTCAAAATATGCCAATGGCAATGGCATGGGACTTCAGTTCTGTCTTTGTTGAACGTCAAATGACATGTTTTTCGGGTATTTCTGTGGCATGACATGGTAAGGACTACTAGCGACCAACTGATTTGATCCAATTTTTATTCGATCTGTTGGAAGCTAGTCACCTGTCACAACACCCTGTAAATCACCTCTAGAAAACTAAATTGGAAGGGTGGCCATATTCTGTACAAGTGCAAGAAGAACTGTGAGACAGTATGACTTTGACACAACATTCCATCACCTCAATGTCCAGGGAGGACATCAAAAATCAAGCTGGATGATAGAGTAGAAGGTCATCCGTGAATTGGCATGTTGGAGAAATCTGCAGTTCAAAATATGCCAATGGCAATGACATGGGACTTCAGTTCTGTCCTTGTTGAACGTCAAATGACCTGTTTTTCAGGTATTTCTGTGGCATGACATGGTAAGGACTACTAGCAACCAACTGATTTGATCCTAGAAAGGGAATTTGCCGTGACTAATCACACGGGCATCAAACATCAGCACAAATCAACTAAGAAAAGGAGTGTGATCCCGTGTTCATTGCACACATATACAGTAATATTTTTCCTAGATAACAGCTTATCAATTGCAAGCCACTTCCCATCGTAGTTTTCCTCATCGAGACTCAAAATTTCCACTGTGCCTTGTGACCTCTAGGTGTCACTTCTTTTCGTCATGTCCAACGTAAAGACGAAAGCTCCTCAAGCGCAAGTTTTCTTTTCTGTTTCTCACTGTGGACTTGGTCCTATCGCGGAAGATATCATTATTCGCTTAAAACAAAGTTAAAAGAAGCATGTATCCATCAAAGGAAAAATAACAGAGAAAAAAATACAAGAACAGTCCAACCGAGGAAGCGGTCCATCCAATACCATCGTGGGTTACGACGTAACATCAAGCCACTATTTTCCATGTGGTCTATCGTAGGCCGAACCTGTCTAAATCTATAGATATGCCCCCTTTTCGACCGCTGCTCTCAAGCCAAACCAGTGCAGGGCTCATGGGAGAAACCGCAGATATAAAAAGTCAAAACCCAGTTGATGAAGCAAACCGCCTCACGGGCTAGGGTCCACAAAGCAGTTCACTTGACAATTACATAAGATAGAACTGTCGAACCACGAACAACCCCGGAAAATCAGATAAATTTGCATAAATGCACGCGTATGTAGACGACTTGTGAATCTTCCGACTGAAGAAACTCAACACGAGTCACGTCAGTCCGGGGGGTTTTCTCATCTCTGAAGATAATCACACCGCTTCCGGTGGAAATTAAACGTGCAACCAGCTAAAACCGATCAGAGCAGGCACGCGAATCACGACTCGAAATCACTTTTCTCGTTCATGTACGAATCCATCCACGAATCGGGCACGTCTAAATCGAAGTCAACGCCTCGCCTTTCACGACAATCAACCAAGCCACAGAACCCGTAACACGCAACCTCGACAGCCGGGAGATCACGCATCCGGAGTTGCAAAAAGCCAACCAAAAAAAACAAAAAAAAAACGCCGCCAGTCCCGCACATTCGCCGCCGGACATCAAAGCGCAAACGCGAACGAAACGAAAGCAAACGAAGGGACGGAAAGAGAAAGAGAGATGAAACAAAGAAGATGGTACCAGCTGGTCGGCCTCGTTGCCCTTCTGGATTTGCTCGGTCCAAGCCCCGACGGTGTGGCAGCCGATCACCTGTCCCTCCTCCGACGACGACATTCTCGCTCCCTGAACTGCACAACCACTAGCCGCCTCGCGAGAGCTGGAAACCTCTTCTGTCTGCTGCTGCTCGATTCCGAGGATCTTCTCGAACGCACGTCTTTGGGTTTCGGTGCCTCGTCCTCCTCTTTATTTATAAGTAGGAGGAGAAGGTGGCCGGCAGGGACTTTGGAAATGGCCCCTGCTTGCTGTGGAATTTACGGTTCGGCCACCAGGGGTCAAGATGGGTGGGGGAAATGATTGGGAATGCGAAGGACCACGGAGATTCGCCTGCGACGTCGGGGAAACGATCTCTAGCTGCCGCTAGTTGTAAAGGTGCCGAAAATGAGCGACAACTAGAAAATCCATCCCCACACGAAAATGTTATCTTCTTTGGGCCATTAGATTTTCTTTTCAATGGACTATGTTCGATATATGTAAAGTCAATTAATTCATGAGTCATCGGACTTGCTATCTGTAATATAGACTTTTATAAAATTGTGATCACCCAAGATTCGAAAACAAGAATGATTAACAACTGGTTAAATTATTAAATTTGGCTCAAAATTGAATATGTAAGATTAGGGAATTTGTGCTGAATCGATTGTGCGCTCTTGATGGTTTGTGTCCGAAGCTCTCTCACTTTTCCATTTTTTTGTGTGGCTATTTTCCCCTTTTGTTTTTATATTTTTCGAGGGCCACCCTTCAAGAACAAATTCAGGATGACTTCCCATGGTTTTGGTTTGACATTTGATGAGCCACCTTTGTATCCCTCCTCAACCTGATCGAACTAGAGAAGTAGAAAGAACGAAGGAGGAAAAGTCAAAGCCGAGATCACGTCACCAAACATGTAATTTCAAATGTGTTATTTTTTTTCGTGTTTAATTCTATATTAATTAGTTTTTGTTTTTCGGTATGCTATTTTTTGGGGTTTAGTTCGTTGCAGATCACATCGAGTTAGGTATAGCTCGTTAAATAAAATAAAACAAAATAATCAATATAAATTAAATTGATTAATTTGGGTCAAATTCATTTATGGTACACCCCAATACAATCCAGTTTGCTCGTTTGGTAGGTTTATAATATTTATGTAATTTGGAAAAGAAAAAAAAAAAAGAGTGGGAATGGAATATGATGCTTTGCCGTGTTGAGAAGGAGAAGGAGCGCGCACCAATGATCATTACGTCGTCGCTTCTTGCTGCGTCACGTCGGGTTAGCTCGGGTTTGGCAACTTCGCATATTACATGTCGGTGATTAAGATTTTTCTAATGTCCCAATGGAAATCAAGGGATGTTCTGGACACCCCTGGACGGGGGCGATACTGTTGCTTGATTTCGGGGAAACGTTGGAACATCACGAGGGAAGCAAAAAGATAGTTTCCTTTCGTTATCGAGAGAATATGGAGATATATATATCTTGGTCCCAGCCTTCCAGCTAAGGATTTTGACAGCAAAAGTAGATTAAGTTAGAATAAGAATAAAAGATATATATTTAATCATTATTCGAGATAAAATAAATCGGATGTAAATAGGATACAGATAGATAAATATATATAACGCACTCGTCTTTCTTACCTGTCTCTCTCTCTGTTCATGGATGCCACGCTCAGCCTCCAAAGTCATGGTGACGATCTCAGCTTGATGTCGACTATGGAGGAACTCCATGCTTAGATTTGGAGCACCGGTCATCGCCCACCTCCATGGTCAGATTTGGAGTAACAACCGTCGTCTCCCTCCATCTCGAGTAGTTGCACCTCCATCACTGTACATTTGTTGGCTGGTGTGACACCAGGAAATTTTTACATTAATTATTAGTATGTAGGAAATGGATGTAATAAATGTCACACGTGGAAATTTTAGTTGGATTTGAACGTGGTAGGTGGTAGTGGTTAGCCAAAATTTTATTTTATGCAGCCTTAAGGCGTGCATAATAGTCATTCTATTTCTATTTTAGAATTATTTTTCGTTCCAAACTTATTTTTAGAACAAAAATTCATTTTATAAAACTATTTCATTTTTCTATTTCTAAAATAGATTTTTATTGTAAAAGTAGGTTTAAAATAGAAATCAAAAGATTTTTTAGTTCTCTCTTTCTAAAATAGAAATGATAAATAAAAATTCTTCTCATCGTTTGTCCTTATTACTAACCGGTCGCTCATCAATCGCTATCTACCGTCTACTCGGTCGCTGTCCATCGACTGTCGCCGCCTGCCTCCATCTGCCATCCATCGTCGGCAACCATTCGTTGTCCGCCACCTATTGCCGCCTCCCGTTCACCACCCCCCCCTCCCAAATAGCGGCCAGGACAGAAAATAATTTTGACATTATCAAACGCGTATTTTTGTATAGAAACCCACCTAAGAATAAAAATAGAATAATCTCATTTTCTTTCAAAAATCAATTTTTAGCTAGAATGGTTATCTTCCGGCCTTTAGTCTTCCATGAGTGATTCCATTAGGATTGTTTCTGTCAAAAGAAATTTTCATTCATTACCAAAATGATACATGAAAGAATCTATAGAAAATCTCAAAAGTCACCATAATAAGTAGGGGTATTAATAGTTTGGTTCAATTCTGATTTTTTGAAAAACCAAACCGAACCGAATCATTAGGAAAAACTGCCAAACCTAACCAAATTAAAATTTCAATTCAGTTCCGTTCTTCGATTTTTGGTTTTTCACTTTTCGATTTTCGATTTTTGCATTTGTTTTTTTTTTCTATTGCATAATATAAGAGTAATTTTCCCGGCCTCAGTTTGATTCGGATTTTCAATGTTGGGTGTTCGCTTTTGTTTTCTTTTTGTTTTTTGGGTCAAATATTATAAAAGTAATTTTCCTAGGCCCCGATTTGAATATTTTATTTTCGCTTTTTTTCCGTATATTTTCGGATCGGTCCAATCCTAGTTTAATTAATGCCCTACAAGATCACATTTTTTTTTCTAAAAGGTTCACATCTTCAGACGATTATTGCAACTTGCAAGTGCTTTCAAATTTGTGTAAGCATATCAACAATAATAAAACATGAGTTCATTCATAACTGATTGCGCTAAGGAAAACAAAAACAGACATTGAACCTCGAAAAAACCAATGGCTTTACCCTAACCATAAGTACCTAAATAAAAATTAACTGACAAAAAGAGGGGAAAAAACTCCACTTCTAAAGATCATATGAAATGACCTAGAACTTCAATAGGTTTAAGTACATATCCCAAATCGACAAAAATCTTCATATCTTAGAGAAAATTTTTCAATCCAAGCATTCATGTTGCTCTAAGTAAGACAGTCATCTTGATTTAGTGTTTTTATTGGCTTGATGAATATTTGAAATTCCAGTACTTCTCGATTTCTTGAGCTGTCCTTCCTAGGATTCTACCAGCAATCAAAGACCACCTGATCATGAATGATATAATTTTAGCTCAACAATATTATCTTTGTGAAGAAAAAAAAGGAGAGAGAGAGAAGAAATCATCAACAATAAAAGAGAAGTGGAAAGGAAGCAACAAAACAAAGTCTCACCTTTCTCCACTCATATTGCATTCTAATTATAAGCATTTCCTCATATTCAAAGAAATCTAGTTTCGATTCTTTACGGATCTCTTCTGCAATAAACTTGGATGAACTCTATGCCTCACCACTAAGGAGATCAATCTAAATAGTAAACTGTGACAAATATAATGAGATGGCGAAAATAAGATAATCAGATGACAACTTGGATCATTTAAAAATAGCTAAATGGTTTATTCCAAGCTAGAACCAATAGAGATGAATAAAAAAAATAGAGCATTATAAAGGAGCACACATATTTTACTTGACTCTAACTTCGTCATTCATCAAGAGAAAGAGTGTCAGACACCTGGAGTGCTAAAAATTGGCATGGATGGATATTTAATTGCCAAAAGTTAGGAAATTGACACTTAAGTGCCAAAATTGGAGCAAAATGAATCACTAAGTGCCAACAGTGAGAAAATCCGGCCAAAATACTAACGTGATAATTTTTTGGCGAAATAAGTGTAAAACGGCGTCGTTTTACACACCGACGTGGTTAAACAAATGCAAAACGACGTCGTTTTGTTGCTGCGTAGTAAAAAATTAATATAAAAATAATTATAAAAATAAATTTATTTAAAACATTTTAAAATACAAATATTAAAAAAAAAAAAAAAGCCAAGGTAGCTAAGGGCTGAGCCCTTCCCGCCGCCATTGGAAAGGGCCGGCAACGATGGGGGGAGGGTCGGCTAGGGTCACCAGGCCTTGGCTAGGGGCTGTCAACCCCGACCGACCGGTGGCGCCGATCCTCGCCCCAGATCTAGGCGAGGGTCGCGGCTCTCCCCCAGATTCAGCTAAAGGCCACCACTCGCCGGGGGCTCACTTTAGCGGGCGGTGACCCTTGGCTAGACCGAGCAAGAACCGCCGACCCTCACCGAATTTGGGGGAGGGCCATGACCGTCACCTAAGGGTGTGCAAAAGAACCAGGACCGGCCCAAACCACTCGGAATCGGTGGTTCTTAACCAGTTTGGTTCCCGATTTCATGGGCGGATCCACCCACCCGAATCGAACTGATTATATTATAATAATATATTAATTTTTAATATTAAAAAAATTGAAATTAGCAAATATAAATTTTAGGACTTCACTCACCATCTTGTCTCAATTTATTACTCTCCTACTCCATCTTGTCTCTCTTAGTTTAAAATCTCCTCGAGCTCCCTCTTCCTCTTCAATTCACCTCCGGATCTGCTCATCTCTCTTTAAGTCCTAGTCCGAACTTGGTGAAATAGCAAGTTGATTCTCTTTTCCCCCCTCGAACTTGAACTCTCTCTCCATGTTGTCGCCATTCTCGTTGCCACCTCCGTATTCATTGTCACTATCGTCCTCATATTTGTTGGGCTCGTCCTACTTCTACCTTCTCTCTTCCTCCTCCCATCCTCAGGCCTCCCCCCATCGTCCTCATTTTCAGGGATGGGGGCGAACTTCATGTCTAAGAATGGCTCATCGTCCCCGTTGTCCTCATTGTCAGTCTCGAGGGAGGAGCGGGAGATGGCGGAGGTGGTGGCGAAGATGGTGGTGGTAGTCCAGGCGGAAGCAGTGCGAGGGTTGCGACCGCCGCCGCCACGACGCTAGTATCAAGGAGAATAAAGCTACCATAGTCGGGAGAGCCAAAATAAGTAGATGTGGGGAGAGCAAAAAGGGGAAGACGCGGAGGTTGGACTGGTTCTATGGATCCACCCGGAACCGGACCGCCGGATGGGTTCGGTTCCCGGGTGGATCCATGCAACTAGCGGGCGGTTCCCGGTTCCAATTTTTTGGAATTGGTTCTAAGCAGGCGGTTCACGGTTCTAGGTCGGGAACCACCCACCCTGCCCATGCACACCGCTATCCTCGCCGCCGATTAGCCGAGGTCGCCTGGCCCTAAAGGGCTCGGCCTTAACCGCCTTCTTCCCTTTTTTTTTTTTTTTTTTTTTTAATTTATTTATTTAGTTTTTTATAATTTAATTTAATTAATTTTTATATTCAAATTCAAATTCACACCAAAACGACGTCATTTTGCAATTCTTTGCTGAGTTAGCTCTCTGGCGAGCCACGTAAACGAGAAAAATAAAAAATTGCCATATAAGATTGCCAACGAGGTTCGTCGGAAGTGGCACTTAAGTTGCACTTTCCTAACTTTTGACTAACTTTTGACACTTAGGATGTACTTCTTCCTCAAGAGAAATCGCTATTAAGTTTAGGTCCATGGTCGTACTTGGCAACTTTAGATTAAATTCACAATGAAAATTAGAATTGAAGTATCAATTGTAATATTGAAAGATATAAATATTCCGTGGTTATTTTTTTCTCACTTGACTCAAAATTTTCAAGTTCTCCTAAGTCCTCCCCAATCGACTATGAAAGTGGTGCGAATCGTAACCCATCTTGAGTACATATAAGACCCTTCATCATGATTGGGGTCACGGAGCTATGAAATATGTCAAGTATGCCACCTTTTGTGCTAAATGCAGACTCTGATGTTATAGTGGAGATGAGCACAGCCAAAATATCTCGAGCAATGGAAGACAGGATCGGATATCTCAAAAAATTGACTTTCCACCAATTTAAGATATCAAAGGTGGAGCTATACCGTTCACATCCTTATTCCAAATACTTATTTAATTCAGATTTTTCTTTCACATTTTCTTGTCTCGTTTGGCTAAGATACATTCATAATATCCGCACCAACCACATGAGACATTGACATGTTCACTGTCTTTGTCACCTTTAATCTCACGTTGCTTTAGGGGCATGTACTGATCTGACATTACTCGAATAATAATGTTAGGGGCAGGTACTGATGTGACATTGCTCGAATAATAATGTTAGATATTTTGTCATTCTATCTCGCAAAGTTTCTGCTCGGTTGCTTTCATACACTTGATTGATCATCCATTTCATATACTTCATCTTATGTCGAGGGTCAAGTATATATGCAATGAACCATGTTAGATTTATGTTGTTCACATTGTCAAAAAACCTTATTGAACTTGATTTTCATTCTCTTGACTATTTCCTGCAAACTCCTATCCTCATCATTATAATATCTATCAATTATCATATAAATTCTATAGACATCTTTCATCATATCATTGCAAGTGGCATAAGAAGAGCCCGATACTTTTAAAGTCACATCATAAAACATATTTAAGAAAGAAAGAAATCGGCACGCACAATCCCAATCATCATCAATAAAACCCTCTCACCTTGAAAAGCTCTTTAGCAAATCTTTTATTCTGAATATCTAATGAAATAAAAGCATTTTGGAAATTCAATGCCACTTCCATCCAGTCTCCACATCCAAATATATAAGATTATTGGACTCAATATTTTTCAGCAAAATGCACTCCTTAAACCATTGCAACCTCGAAGGAGAGAATCTCACATAACATACAACTAAGCGTATTCTAACAATGAAATCATCTATATCTTTCAAACCCCCTTCCATAATCAAACTGAAAATATGAGCATAACATCTCACATGGAGTAACTCACCTAATAATACCAAAACATTCCAAGAGTTAAGTCTTTTATTTAAGTATTGAACTCTCAAGTCATTAGAGCTAGTATTATCAACAATGATAGAAAAAATGCTTCTAATCCCCCAACTAGTTAAGAATTTCTGAACCCATTTTCCTATAATCTCAGCAAAATGTTTAGGGATTTGACAAAAATTCAAAATTTTCTTTTATAACTTCCAATCAACATCTACAAAGTAAGCAATAAGGCACGTATAACTTAGATTAGACAAACCCTTGGAGAAGTATCAGAAAAATATTTTTTCAATTTACTTATTTCCTCCAAGTATAACTTATAAGAGTCCTCCCTTAATGTGTTTCTTCAAGGGATTAAAAACTTTGGCATGATTCTACTCACGAATTTCTGAAATGCCTCAGGATCCACAAACTTGAATGGTAGTTCACTAATAATAAACATCGCAACTAGATATTTTTTACTAGCATCTTGATCAAATTTCTGAGGACTAGCTGAAATAGAATTACTGACCCCAACAAGCTCAGTCGAGGCACTTTTTTGCCTTTTCTCCACGTTCGCATATGGATAATTCTTACATCTACCTAAATGATTACACATCTCACTAGTCCCTAAGCACTAAAACAACCAATAATAGCTCCACAATATAGACATTCGGCTTTGTCTTGGCTACTTTCTGTCATTTTAAAGTGTTCCCATGTAACAGATCTCAGCCTCCTTCTATTTGTACCACCATATCACTTAGTAAAGATTGATTCATTGTATATTTGGCTTTGCAAATGATATTTCTATCTTGATAGGGAGATTTACAAATTGGCATTATAACAATATTTCAACAAATTTATCATATCAACAAAACTAGCATTCAATAGTTACAATTACATAATCAAATCAATTTCGGTGCTTAAACCTAATTAAACCAGCTAGTTGCAAGTTCCTAAAAGATTATCATGACCTTGGAACATATTATAAGCATGCATTCATGCAAAGATGTATGGACAAGCCGTTTACTAAGGAAGAAAAGGTTCCGATGAACAGACGGATTCATTTGAGAGAATCTGCTAACATTAAGTCCATTTGATAAACCTCTAAATGGACGAGCCAACTATTTGCACCAAATCCAGAGTCAAGGTGAAGATAATAACCAAGCAATGTACCAAGCAGACTGTACATTGTAGAATAAGATTAAATTAAAACCTCAAACATCAATTTTCAGCTTCCAAGTAATGGAAACAAAACAAAAGAGTAAAGGATCTCAAATGAATTGAATTCGAAGCTATCAATAGAAAAAGAGAAGAATGAAGCGGAGACTTTACTAGAATAAAGAAGGCAACGGATAATAATTACTTCAGCATAAAAAAACGCAACGGACAACCCAATGAAAGTAACCGAAATCCTTGCTACAAGCCTCGGAACAACATCCTAAATAGAGAACATCAACAAACCTATCATAATGTGACCGCTGAAAGCGTATACAAACCCGTTCAAAAGAATCATAAAAAAAAAAAAAAAAAAAAAAAAAGGGATAGATAGCACTCACGGGCACCAGATTCGTCCCCTCTTTAATTGTATCCCTCCCCCACTTTCCAAACCATTTAAGCAACTACACACTATTGATCACAATAGGGAATTAGCAGGCAATAACAAATCTTTCATTTGCAAAAACTGCGAGTAAGAACAGAAATACACTACACACGCCAAGTCAAATCATCAATGTTTAATTTTTCAAACAACCACACTTCTTTGGTGCCTTCCATCGAACAATTTTTGCTCGTGAGCATTCTACCGTCGGCTTTAACAAAGCTAATAGCCAACCACTGATCACACGATATCAAATCACACAAACCATTAGATTTAATCACACCACTCTACTCAGTCACAAACAATCCGCCACAACCATCATCAACCATCAACAAAACCCATTATGAAAACAGCAAAAAAATTTCACAAAATACCAGCGAATTGAGATTGCCTGAAAGCTCCGATGCTCGAAAAGTGAACCTGGCCCTTTAAGAAGTTTGACTGGGAAGCGACGATGAGCAATGAGTGCAACCATCGAGCCTGCTGATCAAATCGTGGTGTGCCCCAGTATGGAGAGCAAGTACCCAGACAAGGCAATTTGCATAGGTCTCTCTCTAGCGAGACTATAGAGAAGGATCGCAATTGGGGACACAATGATGTTAAACCACAAACCTCACAAAGAATCAGTCGAGAAAGCCTGAATGCGATGGTCATATAAGCTAAGACGATAGTGAGAGAAAGGGAGGTGAGGAGAGCGAGTACCCAAACAAGGTGGAGAGCATAAGAAGGATCAGAGACGGATTGCTGGCGAAGCAGGCAATCCACAGCATCGATCGTGGAAGCTTCGTTATTGGTGTTTCTCTATTGCGCGTGTAGAGAGCAAAAAATGAGAGGAGAGAAACGAGATTCGATTCTTGAGAGAGATTATTTATCGGTTTGGTTCGGTTAACCGAATCAATAAAAACCAAACTAGTTAAAAAGTTTCGGTTGTTAATGAGAACCGAACCGAAACAAATTAAACTTTTCATTTCGGTTCGATTCGATTTTTGACACCCCTAATAATAAGGACAATTCGTAAAGCTTTAAAACAAACTAAAAATAAAAATCAAGGTACATCATCAAGGCATAATTGGCAAAGATAATCACACGCAATATTTGTGATTACATCCAAGCTATAAGATCAGCAATCAATTAAGCCTTGTTTGGTAACACTCTCGAGAATAACTGATTTTATTATTTTGTTCCTTGAAACAAAAAGAGAACAGAAATCAGTTTACTATATTTTTTGTTCATAGGAGTAAAAATCCTTTTTTTTTTTCAAGAATAGATGTGAAACAAAATCAAAAAGTAGAAAAAAAAAATAACTTATTGTTCCCTAAACAATTTCGAATCAAGTCCAACTTTTTTTCTTTTTTTCTGTCTTACTTATTCTTTTCTCCTTCTCTTTTCTTCTTTTTCCTCCATCAACCACTACTAGCCACCGCCATCGATGGTTGGCAATCGGCTGGGCAAGATCCAGTGAGTTTGCCAAAGCCTCGCTAGGCTAGGGCAAGGTCCAACAAGCTTCTCGGAGCCTTGCCTGGCCACTATAAGCCTCGGTCTCATAAATCTGGGCAAGGCCAAGCCTCACTGGTGGCTAGGTGAGACTCTCCACACCAAATTTTGACGAGTGAGGCAAGTCTCGCCAGCCAATGTGAGGCTAGGCCTTGCCCAAATCTAGCGAGGTCGAGGCTCACGGTGGGAGGCTCATCGGACCTTGCCCAATTAGTCACTGGCCATTGCTATGGCCAGTAACCAGCCACAAAGAAGGAGAAAGAAGAAGAGAGAAGGAAAAAAAAAAATAAGAAGAGAAAAATAAGAAAAATATAATAAAAGTATTAAAAAATTAAAAGGGACAAAAAATGTTAAGAATCCTATGAAATGCATTTCTATCTCGAGAATAGAAATTTTGAATAGTTATCAAGCGCCTTCAAAAACTCAGAAATTGTTCTTAGGAACAAAATAAATAAAAAACATTTTTAAGCGAAAAAATTTTCTGTGAACAAAATGATTACCAAACATACCCTTAGCAAATCACGCATCATCATCATTAGAGGTGTGCAAAAGAACTGGGACCCGCTCAGACCGCCCGGAACCGGTGGTTCTTAAGGGAACCGGTCCAGTTCCCGGTTCCAATTTATAGGAACCGGTGGGTACTAATCCGATTCTCGGTTCCATGGGCGAATCCTCTCACCCGCCCACCCGGACTGGATCGGTTATATTATAATAATATATTAATTTTTAATATATAAAAAATTCGAAATTAGCAATTCTAAAATTTAGGGCTTCAATCACCATTTTGTCTCAATTCACTACTCCCCACTCCATCTCGTCTCTCTTTAGTTCAAAATCTCCCCGAGCTCCCTCTTCCTCTTCAATTCACCTTCGGATCTACTCATCTTCCTTTGAGTCCTAGTCCGAACTCAATGAAACAGTGAGTTGATTCTCTTTTCCCCCCTCGAACTTGAACTCTCTTTCTACGCCGTCGCCATCCTCGTTGCCACCTCCGCATTTATTATCACTATTGTCCTCTTCGTTGTTGGGCCCATCCCGCTTCTACCTCCCCTCTTCCTCCTTCCCCTCCTCAGGCCTCCCCCCATTGTTCTCATTTTCTGGGATAAGGGTAAACTCTAAGTCTGAGAATGGCTCATTGTCCCCATTGTCCTCCTCATTGTTAGTCTCGAGGGAGGAGCGGGAGATAGCAGAGGCGGTGGTGAAGATGGTGGTGGTGGTTGGGATGGAAGTGGCGCGAGGGTGGCAACCGCGGCGGCGTTAGTACTTGAGGAGAGTAATGCTACCATGGTCGGGAGAGCTAAAATAAGTAGATGTAGGGAGGGCGAAAAGGGGAAGGCACTAGTTGGACCGATTCTATGGATCCACCTAGGAACCGCTTGCTAAGAACCGGCAGTCCAGTTCCCGGGTGGATCCTTGCAACTAGCGGGTAGTTCCTAGTTCCAATTTTTCGGAACCGGTTCTCAACGGGCGGTTCCCGATTCTAGGTTAGGAACCGCCCACCCAGACCATGCACACCCCTAATCATCACTAAGATCTCCATATTTATGGCTTTGCCTTCCAAGAGTGTGCACCTAGGTTTGACACACCAACACCATCACCATTAGAATTGAATTACTTTACTTTTGGGTCGATTATCTAGGGTAGTGATAAAACATGTATCGCCACATTAATTTTTAACGGAAACTGATATGTTCAGAGTTTACATATTAGATGAGTTGTATGTTCAAGAATTACTAAACTGAGTCCTTCCTAGCATGCGATAATTTTTGTTGAATATTTTAGTGGTTTTCAAAAAACATTTTTGATTTATCAATATTTAAAACGGACACAGATTTCTTGTTTACATACTAATATACTATATATCATGGCAATTTATCAAAATTTCTACTTTGAAACCATAGGTTAAGCCTCTTGTGATATTTTAATTTGACCACATCACTATTGTTTCACCACCTGTTTTTAACTCAAAGTCATTAATATTTTAACTCACGGTTGATCGGTATTATCTCATCTTAACTCATATATAGTTCCTAGATTCATCCCGCTTTCTTTGAACGAGTTGTTATAGGTACTCTAATTTAAAAAGAAATCTCCAATTCGTTCTTAAAAAGAATGAGAGTCCCATGTTTCTTTCCCTTCTCTTTCATCTCATTCTCTTTTAAATTAGAGGTTCCACGTTTGTATTTTTAAAGCTTCAAGTTCGATATGTCAAGTGTTACAAGGTGAATTATTGGATTTCCTTTTTATTTATCAAATTAGTATTGTGCTTAAAAGATTGAGAGTTGTTAATTTATGTTGTGGATTATTCTGCTTTGAAGGTAACCGAAGCTTTAATTAGAGTCGATGTGGGGTATTTAGAGTATATTCCCCATCAATTTGTTGCTTGGTACTTGAATATCGATGGTGAGCTAGTCAGATCGTTCAGGGTTTTGATGGGAGTGGTGATATGTCGATGGACA
Organism: Eucalyptus brandiana; assembly: GCA_014182725.1. NCBI lineage: Eukaryota > Viridiplantae > Streptophyta > Magnoliopsida > Myrtales > Myrtaceae > Eucalyptus > Eucalyptus brandiana. The sequence goes on from CM024677.1 coordinate 28,363,840, forward strand.
AGGTTGTTAATCCATAGTATATTATGTGATACTATGTAAACAAGTTTTGGATGTAGGAGTATATGGTATCGACAAGACCCAACCTTCTTCCCATAGTTAATGCCTTGTGTTTTATTTCTTTTGGCACTTGTATTAATACTTGAAAGAGAGTTATAATTAGAAAAATTGTATGTGTATATTTTTGTGACTCGCCAATTACGTTTCTTGTGTTATTTGTTTCATCGTGCTTCTGCATGCCAATAATAAATATAAATTATAAAACGAAAAGAACACATGTCGTGCGTAACGTTCTAGGCATCAGAATTGAGCCATGACCATGACATTAGCTATGAGGGTAGGGGTGGCGACCGACCGGCGGTTGCTAAAGATTGTAGGCTAGTGATGAAGATGGAGAAGGACTAGTGGTTGCTAAAGATTTCGTGTGATGGTGATACTCAAGCAATTTGGACATTTGCTAGAACTTAGAGATTTGAACAGTTGACATTCGATCCGAAATGGACAGAGAGGAGGAGGAGAAGCAGGATGGCCATGAGAGTAAGGTGCAATTTGCTAGTGGCGAGAGCCATTATATTAGGAGACTGTCGGCAACAAGAGCTATTACATAGACATTCAATCTCTTTGAACTATTGACATATATAATCTAGCTTGAATATTTGTCAAATATTGTATGAAATTATAGAAATCTCATTTTTATTTGATCTGATCTATAACCTATCCAGTCTAATTTTCCTTCCCCATAAAAGTCTAGAAGATCAAACGTAATCTTAGGTGTTAAAATATTATTCTAGGAAATTCAATTGAACATCTCTAGGACTTTAAATGTAGACATTGAGCTTAAAAAAATTTAACGCATTAGTAAAATCCTAGCCATTGAGCTTAACTCCAAAAGTCAAAAGACCAAGATGACAGATACCCAAATGAACACACCGAAAGATGTACCTCATACATCAATCATTCGCATCTCAAATCAACATTATCCAAATCAATAAGTTAATCATTTACAACTTAGTAACAAACCGAGAAACCGCAAGCCGAATTCTTTCCCATTTCCTTGGATAGTTTGTTCACGGCGAGTTTTGCTGATGACTCTTAGAATTCATGGTTTGCTACATAATGATCAATTAACACTAAAAAAATCCAAGCTGAAGGCAATTCTCTCTTCTAGAAAGAAGGCACCACGAACTCCAGGCCCAAAAGAACAAGCTCGAGGAGGCCCAAGCCCATTGATAACTCAACAGAGCGGAACTGCAACGACATGCCGTTTCCGGACTGAAGACGGACTCAATAGTCCAAAAAACAGCGGCCTTCTCTCTCTCTCTCTCTCTCTCTCTGCGCTCTTCTCTGCGAGGTAGGAGCAACGAAATCGAGGAGCAGCTCGCGATGAGGAAGCGAGATTTAGCCATCCTCATGCTCTCCGCCTTCGCCATCTTCTTCTCCCTCCAGGTTCGATCCCCTGATCTCCTCCTCCTCCCTCATTTCGCGTCCCCCGCCGCCGGCCCCCCCGTCTTTTCCGCCGGAGCGATTGCCGGCGGGATGGGATTGCCGGATTTCGATTTTTTGTTTTCCGGTTTTGCGCGATGGATTTTTTTGTGTCTCGGTTTTGGCGGCTGTGGTCGTCGGTTCCTGATCCTGGTTGAGTACCGTGGGGCTCGTGCAGCACGAGGGCGATTTCTCGTTCAGGGAGTCGTGGTTTCATCTGCTGGACGAGTATCCGATCAAGTACGAAGCCGAGCGTCTCCCTCCTCCGATCGTGGCTGATCTCAATGGGGACGGCAAGAAGGAGGTCCTCGTCGCCACGCACGACGCCAAAATTCAGGTCCTTTTTCCCGACTCTCTGCTGTTTTGCCGTTCGTGTTTTACGTGTTTCGTGTCGAACAGTGCGGTGTCTATGGCGGTCTATATTTTTTTTCCTTGCGTTTCATTGTGGAGGTATTTTTGGGTTTTAGAACGATGGAGATTTTGGCCTAGCAGGATAGAGGAAGAAGTGCTTTCCGTGTTCAATCACGACCTTTTGCATTTCTATTTTGTCCCTCCACCCGGTTATTTCCTTGTGTTTCCAGACTCCAGCTTTCTTGGTGGAAATTGAGTAGCTTTCTTGATAGGATTGATCATACTTTCATTGCAACTGATGTAAGAGTTCCTCATGAGCATCTGACAGTAGATTTTAGGGCGCGTCTGCATCGAAATGAGCTGTTTTCGGGTGGAAAAAGGCTTCTTTAAACTTTAGTAGTTGATGACCATGCGCAAAGTGGATTGGTTTGCATGGTGGTAGCAACAATGGCTGGCTAGTCAGGTGGTGTGGAGGCAGTTTGGAGACTGCCATCAGCTGGAACGAGCTGGTCGCTGTGGTCACTGCTGCAGCTGCCTGATGGTGATGGTGCAGTGGCAGCAACGACAAAGGTGATCAGTGGGTAATGGTCGCCACATATGGTCGTGGATCTGGTGGTGTTGGTGGTTATAGTTTTCCAATCGTGATGATGATGGAGCTGGAATAATAAGTTACTTATGCAGAACAATTTCAATTTTCTTGGGGAGAACAAGCATCTCCTCTAGAGAAGTGATAGCTGTTTTGAAATTTTATTTTTTTTCATTTTTTGACCAAGAAACTTTTTTGTAGCAATAGTTTTTCTTAATTATGCCAAATGCCAATTTGATTGAAGATGTTTTTACTGCACATTCCCCAAAATAAAGGATGTTGGAGACAATACCATTGGTCCTTTATCTGTTTTTCATTTAATACCATGGCGGATGTTCTAGGTATTGGAGCCCCACACTAGGCGGGTTGATGAGGGATTTAGTGAAGCACGTGTCATTGCGGAGGTCACTTTGTTGCCCGATAAGATCCGGGTTGCCTCAGGGCGACGCCCTGTAGCCATGGCAACTGGTGTGATTGCTCAAAATTACAAGCAAGGGCAACCACAGAAGCAAGTCTTGGTTGTAGTTACCTCGGGATGGTCTGTCATGTGCTTTGATCACAATCTAAAGAAACTATGGGAAGAAAATTTGCAGGTATGTACCATTTTGATTTGGATACACCGAGTTGTTTCATTCTTCGGTATCATGAAAGAACTCTGGCAAAGGTCTGATTTATTTCTGGGGCTCTTTGGCAGGAAGATTTTCCTCATAATGTCCACCATCGAGAGATAGCAATCTCAATCAGCAATTATACTCTCAAGCATGGGGATTCAGGTTTAGTAATTGTTGGTGGGAGGATGGAAGCACAGCCTCATGTATGTTCTTCTTCTTCTTCTTCTCATCATCAGTGGAATTTTCCAGTTAACCAATGTCAAGGGGCAGGAGGGTGTAAGCTCGTAAATCAGATTATTACTTAGTAGGGAACTCTGCCTGGAATTCTTCTGCTCTCTTTCTGGGATAAACATGGAATTCTTCTGGCTTTTGCTCATCCTTGCTCATTACTCTGATTCATGTTCATCAAATCCTTTCTTTATCACTTTTACAAAGATCTTCGATGTACTAATTATTTCCCAGTTTGCATTTGCAATAGCTTATGCGCCTCTCTTCCAATGACAATTGCGTTGGCCCTCGTCCTTCAACCCCCTTTCTCATGGTTGCTGTGATCCCTAAGTCTTTCATCAGACTGACATAATCTTTTTTCCTTTCCTGGTTGTAATTAGCATCTCATGGATCCTTTGGAAGAGATTGGGATGTCAGAGAAGAATGCTGAGCAGCATCGAAGAAGTGCTACCGAAAAAGAGGTGATACCTTTTTTACCCTATTTTTCTTTGATGGCCAGCCTTGCCAGCAAAGTCAAGGTCAGTCTTCAGGCAAGGACTTTAATCTTCTGTTCAATATGCCTAGGGTTCTGAAAATGCGGGAACTGTTGATCTGCGCCACTTTGCATTTTATGCTTTTGCTGGCAAATCTGGTCAACTTAGATGGAGCAGAAAGAATGAGGTAATTTCTTCTTTGTATTTTGATTTGCTATTTCATGACATTTCTCTTTTTTTGGAGCTCTTCTTAATGATAATTTGGAGAAGACTTGCCCTTTTGAATTTAGTAACTTATTTTGTTATCTTCTCCACTTTTATGGTATCTTTTCTTGATATATAGGACTTAATTCTGTTATATCTGAAGTACCCATCAACTCAGCTTTTGTAAGCTGGTGGCACTTTACTGCATGTAACATTTTCTTCCAGTTCTTCTCACGCAAATTTTCTTTCCGGTTATGTTGCCCAGAATATTGAAGCGCATTCCACAGATCCATCACAGTTAATACCACAGCATAACTACAAGCTTGATGTTCATGCGGTAAACAGTCGTCGCCCTGGAGAGGTATCTTTTGAAGCTTTAGCTTTATTATCAGTTTGCATCTCTTGAAGCAGTTCTTCCTTCATGCCAGCTAATACAATAGCAATGTATGCTAATGCGATGACTTTGACACAGTTTTAATGCTCTTTCAACACATGACTTCCTGTCATTCCTTTTAGCAATTTTATCTTCATTCTGGATGCAGTTTTATGGTTTGATTGGGTCTCGTTGTTGTCATTGTGTGCATTAAGTATATATACTGTTAAACAAATATCTTACTAATTACAGGTTGCAGTTTTAATATTCATTGCGGAAGCCTCACATAACTGCAATTGCATGAACGCATATGTCAGTGACAATTGACAGTGGCAGTGGGACTTGGTTTGGGATGCAGTATAGCTTGCCATTTGCAAATTACTGTAATTTGTGGAAATAAAAGTCTATGGTCTAACTGACAAAGTTCTGACATACATTGAGGACTTGTGATCTGATTATTAGAGGAGTATCTTAAGGTCATTTGCCTAAGTGGTATGACCTTTAATTTAATTTTGCTGACATTGCAATGAGCTCTAATATGTGTTAAGGATTTTTACTAATTGACTCCTGATGGAAAATCGGGAGCTCTAATATGTGGTCCTTCACATGCATGTACAATTAGGCAGGGAGTTCTTTTATCTGTTGTTTGGACATTGAGTATGACCTGCTTTGCCTGTTTGCTGACAAACTCTAATAGATGCCACTATGTTACAGTTCGAGTGCAGGGAGTTCAGAGAATCAATTTTGGGAATTATGCCACATCATTGGGTAAGTTGATGGAGTTCTTCAGCTTTTTCTCCTTGGTCATTGTGGGTCTCAGTTGTGGTGCTACTGAAACCAAACGTCTCTTTATAGGATAGGAGAGAAGACACTTTATTAAAGCTGTCGCACTTCCGACGGCACAAAAGGAAAACACTGAAGAAAACTTCGGGGAAAACTACTAATTACCCCTATCACAAGCCTGAGGAAAACCATCCTCCAGGGAAAGACTCAACCAAGAAGATTTCAAACTTAATTGCGAAGGCTGCAAATATTGCTGGCTCTGCAAAATCGAAGAAGGTAATCCATACAAAAGTATTTTGTGCAGTTAAACTGTTCGAACATGCTTTTTAGAGTTCATACTTGTCATAGTTTATGAATGCACATCCATGAGTGCTTGTACTGTCATTGCCCAGCAATATTCCTTCTGGAGACAGTTTAGATGGTTTGTTTGTCACTTTGCTGTGAAGTGACCTGTAAAGTAATTTAGTTTAATGCTCCAGATCCCAGAAATTAGCAGAATCGGATCTTCTGGAGAAAATAATGAATAGGAAAGGAAATATTGTTGCTTCAAATGAACATCCAGATACCAGTCTTTTAATATACTCGTTAAAATAAGGACTAGAGATCTGTAAAATGGCTATAGAATATGCCTTTTGCTGGAAATTAATTCTAGTCCTCCGTGGAACTCTTATTTCTCATTGGTCTGCTATACTTTTGATTTCGTCTTGGATACTGAGCCCACCACCTGTTCGTCTTTATGTGCTGCCAGAAATAGCAGTTTATTTATTTTATTTTATTTTTATTTTTTGGTAAAGGTAAGATATACTGTTCATTTGGTTACTACTACATGTTCTTTCCATTTCCGCCAAGGACACACACTGCATATTTGTGAAATAGGAACTTGAACTCCTTTTGCTGACATATGGTAGATGCTTGAGCTAGTCAGGCATCGAATCTATATGGTAGATCTCTGGATGATTATGTGAACTCACAGTAAAGGTCATTAGGTACTTTGCCTAGATATTGGAACGATTATGTTTTAGGACATAAATTGACTTTGATTTCTTTCCTGTGTATAATTTTTATCAATTGGAGGACTTTTCTATCTTATAGGCTAGTAGAAGTATTTCATATTGGTGATATAATAACTGGATCTCCTGAGGTAACCTATACTCTTGATTTAGTGCAGCCAATGAATTATATTCCTACTATAACAAATTACACACAGCTCTGGTGGGTTCCTAATGTTGTTGTGGCTCATCAAGAAGAAGGAATAGAAGCTGTCCACTTGGCTTCCGGGCGGACCATTTGTAAGGTACTATTGGAAGTTACATGCTTAACTCACTTCATCTCAAAATTTACTGCAAGTCCCCTGATCTAAGTGATAACCTACATGTATGGCCAGCCTTTAGCCTCATCTTGGGTGGACAGAATTTTTACAAGGACAAGAAATCACGTGTGCAAATCTCATGCCTTAGAGTCTACTCCATGCCCTTTACCTATAAAAAGAATTGCTGTTGTTGCGTTGCACCTTCTCTTTTCCTTAAATATTATTATTATTATTATTATTATTATTTTTTTTTTTTTATGTTGAGTGCAGTTATATCTAAAACTTGAGTTTGAATTTGTGTTTAAAGAGTAGTACATACAAAAAGATATACAAATCTCGGTGGATCTTTGGTTCTAGATTCTTATGACTCTTTATTATTACACCAATATGCAATTGCCAGCAAATGCATTCCTGGGCTGATATGAATTAAGAATGATGGACCAACCATATTTTCTACAAGATCAATCTCCATATACATGGACAACGATCTTCAGCAACTCTGCTTTCTTCGAATGACATCTTCAGATTCTCATGCAGACAAAGTGGAATTTGTGCATAATGCACGCATGAAATGCATTTTGTTCAACATTATTTTGGATAAAGATTTTTATGATATTCTGTTTTGCCATCAACACTTTGTTCGATTGTTGATGTGGGAGTTGTTTTCTTTAGCTTAATTTGCGAGAAGGTGGCCTCCATGCTGATATCAATGGGGATGGAGTTCTTGATCATGTCCAGGTAAGTTTTTGCTTTTGAACATATTTGATCGTCCATCATTTTCTCGGTGTTCATAGTGTCTGTATAGTTATTAGGGAAAAAGTCACCAAAAACCTCAAACTTTGCTCAGAATGACAAATTTACCCCAAACTTTTCTTTGTGATACAAAAAACCCCAAACTTTATCAGCTGTGACACATTCGTGACACAAAAAACCCCAAATTTGTGCTACATTGACCCAAATTATAGGGCAGGGCATTTTCGTCTTTTATTTTTAAATTTCTTTTTCTTTTTATTTTCTTCTCTTCTTCTCTCCACCCTCACCGGCATTGGGCGAGGGCAGCCCACAATGTCGGTGGAGGGAAGCCAGACTTAGGTGAGGGCCACCTTTGCTAGTGTCAGGTGAGGAGCGTTGGGCAAGGGTCGCCCTCGCTCGACACTGGTGAGGTGGCCCTCACTTAAGTCCGGCTTTAGCCATAGAGTTTGGGGTAAATATGTCACGGTTGGCAAAATTTGGAGTTTTTTGTGTCCAAAAAAAAGTTTAGGGTAAATTTGTTGTTCTGGGCAAAATTTGGGGTTTTTGATGGCTTTTTCCCTAGTTATTATGATCCTAGATATATGTATGTTTCTGTTAGTTGCATGTCACAGGTTGGAATATATATTATTGTGTCGCTACATGGGTATTGGTCCATGAGTATAATAGAGTTTCTGGGAATGGATAAAATGTTTTCACTCAACTTAAGTTGGTTTTGCATTTAACATTTTAAAGGCATTGTGTAAAAGATCTTTAAGTGCATATGTAGAACCATATTCTACATTTCCCTAGGACAAAGGGATTCATAATTAAAGCAAATTAAACAGCTGAGGGATAACATTCCTGACAGCAATTCATGATTGTATCTGCAGAATTAGCTCTATAGATAGGGAGTCATTTGTAATGAGAGTTGATTTCCATTTCTCTAGGCTGTTGGGGGACATGGTGCCGATCGGACTGTTGTTAGTGGATCAATGGAAGTTCTTAGACCCTGTTGGGCTGTGGCGACATCTGGAGTTCCTGTGAGAGAACAACTTTTCAATGTCTCTATATGCCGCCATTCCCCATTTAACTTGTTCCCATATGGAGACTACTCGAGAAATTTCGGCCAATCATCAGAGGTGGCTTCCTTGGAGGTTGCAACACCCATCCTTATCCAAAAAAAGGATGGTCATAAACATCACAAGAGAACCCAAGGTGATGTTGTCTTCTTGACGAATCGAGGGGAGGTAGGCTCTTATTTAACTTTTGCTTTCTCTTTTGGCAACCGAAAACTTGGATAAAATAGTTATCTGTGCATTTTTCTCTCTTATTGAGGAAATATCCAGAAATGGGTATCCGGTGGCTGTTCTGTGTAAGTTGTATTGCATTCCATTATTATACGGATTGTAGCATCTGAAAAGGTCAGAAGATACTGATGGGTAAAGCCTTTGAAGTGTGCTATTTTTCATGCTACTTTAGATTTTGTAGCTAATCCCAGTATTTTCATGAATCCTATTTTCCCTCTCCCTGCAGTTACCCAATCTTATCATGAATCATTTAATAGAGACTGCAGATGTGGAGGAAGAATTCGGTTTTCGGCCTGCACATTATTAGTCCTGTTTTCTAGAAATTGAGAATACACAACTGAGCTGTCCCATATAATTTTTCAGGTCACATCTTACCATCCTGGCATGCATGGCCATGATGCTGTATGGCAGTGGCAAATATTGACTGGCGCAACATGGTCGAATCTTCCATCTCCATCGGGGATGATGGAAGGCGGCATGGTGGTCCCCACCTTGAAGGCATTTTCTTTGCGCATGCATGATAATCAAGAAATTATTCTTGCCGCAGGGGATCAAGAAGCGGTGTTGATATCCCCTGGTGGGAGTATTTTAGCAACGGTGGAGCTTCCTTCACCACCTACGCATGCCCTTGTCTGTGACGACTTCTCAAATGATGGATTGACTGACCTCATTCTTGTAACTTCCAATGGAATCTACGGCTTTGTCCAGACAAGACAACCCGGTGCCCTCTTCTTCAGCATGCTGGTTGGTTGTCTTATTGTTGTGATGGGAGTCATCTTCGTCACCCAACACCTAAATTCTATGAAGGGAAAGCCCCGTGCCTCGTCTGGCTCTTGGTGAAACTACCTCTGAGTCCTTAGACAAAATCTATACCATCATTTTGCCGCTCCTTTTAGCCAAGCTGCGTGATTGGAGATTGCAGTTGGACGGAATTGCCCTTCCACCCATTTGAAATCTTTTGCACGAGGCACTTACTTGTTGAGGGGAGGATAACGTTTGGGACCAGCTTAGCATACACTTTAACCACTGGTTTTCTTCTCTCTTTTTTTCTTTTTTATAAAAATCCGCAGCATCATGCACTGTGTAAATACTCGGACTAGTTTTACTTATAGACAACTGCCTCAGCACTTCCAATTGAGCTTCGGGGAGCTACAGAATGAGGTTTTTGCGATGAGTCTGTAAAAGATGTCTGGTACCAGCTTACTAGCTCGACTGCCTGGGATTAGATGACATATCAATCTTCAATATATGACCTGCTTGCCTGGTTGTGGCTGAATGTTTCAATGCTGAGCTGCCTGGTTGAGGGCAACGTTTTGCAGCCTTTTGATCCTAAATCTATGATTTATCTCTTGTTCTTCACTGAGAATTATTTGATAACTGCATGTCTTAACGGCTCAGACGTACTATTTCATGGTCCAACTCTTCTTTTCTAGTACGAACTGCAAATCGAACGTGGCGCATATTGTGAATTTCAGTTTCTCAACTGTTCCTTTAGTAGATTGATTTAGCCTTCGATCTTTCTTTGTCCTGGTGTTTAAGTCGGTTGCGACTCCATAATCAAAGTGCTTACTTCAACGACAATTTTTAGAGTTAAAATGCTTTATCGAGGTTTTCAGCTCCGTGTCGGTCTTTTGACCAAAGGCCCAGTAATTCGAAAGATTTGAGAGATTAGCTCCATGTACGTACCTGTGTTTTACTAGGTCATGAGTTCAATTTATGTCGTTCATCAAGTATATGTGCCTTATTACTGATCTAAAGAAAAGAAAAAAAGAAGCAAAGCCATTGAAAAATCTATACGTCTGATAGTAAATCAGTGTTCCACTATTACAAAAACAAATGAAAATAGTGTTCCGCGTGTTCCCTAATGACATGGCATCACGAATTAAAACATTGGCCTACAATGAACAAAGCAGATTATAATCAATTGTTGATACCACTTTGATATTAAATGATTAATGTCAATACTCGATATGATATAAGAACACAAGATGAGCTTTTCTCAAGAGAAATTCATTTCGACATGTAACGACGAAGTCAACTAAAACTTGACACGAACCGACATATTTTCATTCATTTTTAAAGGAAACATTTTATACTGAAACAATTTATAACATAGACGCAAATGAAAATATTTAAGGTACATCTGGCGTGCCACATTTTTTTTTCCTTTGTACGACTATTTTATAATTGTGGTAATGTTCTGAAATAGTTTTACCGCAGAAGTGACATGGCTTGCGCTTTGACGGATGCAGACCGGGGGTTTTGGGTGATTTTCCAGGATATTCTCGGTAAATCCAGTGGCTGACCCTGAAAAGATTCTTCCACTCTGCGATTCATACGCTCTAGCCTTAGCATAGCGGGGCGGGAAGCTGCAATCAGTCAGTATTCAGACTGCACTTTCAAGCTTTTGGACTGCAAATTGCTCCTAAAAGACAGGCAAAACCAGACTACTAATTAAAGAACAGTGAATTTTCTCGCTCATTCTAAGAAGAAAAACAAAGAAAAGAAAAAGCAGAATGTGTAGTGCTACATCAAATCTCCAAGGCAGACAAAAGGCTGATATTATAAACTCTTAAGGACTTCCACTTCACCAGGCTTTGAACTAGACCTCAGTAATTTGTGATGCAAATTTGAAAGAACATCCATTTTGCAATGCGATTCATCATTAACCAACCTAATGTGGATATCAGGCGTCTTACCTAGCCTCGTCGGTGCTGACTTTGGACAAATTTTAAAAAAAATTAGTTATTTTTCTGAATTTTTTTTCCCTTCATCAATTGCAGTCACTAATCACAGACAAGACCAGCGAGACTCACCCTCACCAATTGATGAGGACTGAACTCACTGGCCTCGAGCTTATTATCGAATTTGGTGAAGGTGAGCCTCACTCAAGGCCGGCAAGGTCGACCCTTGCCATATACTGGCAAGGTGACCTCACCAACCTCGGGTGACCTCGCCCCTATGAGGGCAAGCTCACCAGCCCCTAAGTAGCACGGACATTCTCCGGAAGCCTTCGTGTCATGTCCGACACTCCGACACGTGTCTGACACACTCCGATACGTCCGACATGCTCCAACACGCGGTCAACAAGTATCGAAAAATCCGACACATGGTCAACTCTCTCCGACACGCGAGTTCATAATTCCGACACGCGATTCTGACACGCACTGGGTCAATTTTAAAAATTTCTAATACTTGAAAGGTCAAAATATAAATATACATAAAAAAAGTAATAAAATTGCTATAAATATACATGCACGGGGTCAAATTTTTCTTTTTCAGTTTTGTTTTTTTAGAATTGTTTTATTTTTTAAAAAGTCTTTAACTATGAAAGAAGTAATAAAAAATGCTATATATGATAAATAAATAAATTTAAAAATATCATTTCAGCATTTTTCTTTAAACAATGTTTTTTTCCTCTAAGTTTTATGTATTATTGTAACAGATTAAAATAATGAATGATATTATTTAATATTTTTCGTGTAAACTAATTCTAGGCTATTTTTATTATTATTTATGTATTTATATATAAAAATATATTTAATATATAATGTGTCAGAACGTGTCGAAATTCTTTATTTTTAAGAAATGACGTGTCGGCGTGTCATGCCGTGTTGTGTCGTGTCGCGTGTCGCGTGTCCGTGTTGGTGCTACATAGACCAGCCCTTGTCTATGACTGGTTGCTAGCCATCGAGGAGGCCAACAACCACAAAGGATGAAGAACAAAGAAAAAGAAAAATTTATAATATATATATATATATATATTGGAAAAAATATTATAAATTGCAAAAATTATCCATGTTGATAGGGACTATGCCATATAAAATGATTAGTGTTTATGTCAACGATTTCCGGCCAAAATTGGCCGAATGGATTACATTGGCCAATTTTTTAAAGGTTCAAAACTAAATTGAGACAATTGTCCAAAAAGTTCTAAAGCTATTGTACTTTTGTCAATTCAATCATAAACTTTTTAATTGTGAAATTTTTTCACATTTTATCAATTGACTTCATCTAGCCAATTTTGGCCAATTGTTGACACGGACGTCAACTGTCCTGCGTGACATGTTGGCGCTGGTGTGGACAATTTTAATAATAACCCTTTTTTTTCTTTTCTTTCTCTTTCTTTTTTTGTCCCTTCTTCTTTTAGCTGATCATTAGGCCACAACAACGAGCTACAGGCAAGGCCTAGAAAGGTTGACCCCACTAGCTTTTGGCAAAGCTCACCCCTACTAGCCACTAACGAGGGCAAGGCTCCCTCCAGGCCGGTGAGGCTATGCCTCACCAATGGCAAGGAAGGCTCGACTCTAGCCAGTCATTGACCATCGCCAAGGTCCAACGACCAGTTGGAGAAAGAAGGGACATGAAAAAACAAGAGAAATAAGAAAAAGAAAATTAAATAAACAAAAATTGTAAAAAAATTGTTCGTGTTACCGCTAACCACACCACATAGGACAACTACTAACATTCATGTTAGTAATTTCCGACCAAAATTGACCGGATTCCAATCGGCAAAGAATAAAAAAGGTTTGAACTCAATTACCACACTTAAAAGATTTTAAATTAAATTGATAAAAGTATAATAGGTTTAAGACTTTTTAAATAATTTTATCTTCTCTTCACGGTGTTCCACTATTATAAAAACAAACAAAAACAGCGTTCCATGTCTTTTCTAATGATATGGCATCACGCATTAGAATACCTTGGCCTGTAGTGAACAAAGCAAATATTTAATAGATCATTGACACCACTTCAATATGCAATGATCGACGTCAATCCTAATCCTCGAGGCGTTACGACAACATAAGGAGCTTTTTAGGAAAAATCCACTCCAACATGGAACAACAGGATTAGTTAAAACTCAACACGAAATGATATATTTTCACTAATTAAATAAAAGAAATTTATGGTAAATGTTGAAATGATTAATAACATGGACAATCGATACGATTATAATTATATGAAAAGTGGAAACTTTTAAGATACACTTGGTGTATCATAATTTTTTTTTCTTTCTACGACTATTTTATAAGTGTGGTAATGTTCTAAAATAGTTTTACCGTCGTAGTGACATATGGCTTGCGCTTTGATGGATGCAGACCGTGGGTTTTGGGTGATTTTCCAGGATGTTCTCAGTAAATCCATCAATGACTGATCCTGAAAAGATTCTTCCCTTTGCAATTCAAATGCTTTAGCGTTAGAATAGCAGGGCAGGAACGCTGCAATCAGTCAGCATTCAGACTGAACTTTCAAGCTTTTGGACTGCAAATTGCTCCAAAAAGACAGGCAAAACCAGACTACTAATTAAAGAACAGTAAATTTTCTCATTTATTTTATTCAGCAAAAAAAAAAAAAAAAAAAAACAAAGAAAAGAAAAGGCAGAATTTGTAACGCTTCATCAAATCTCCATGGCAAACAAAATACTGATACTATAAACTCGAAAGGACTTCCACCTCACCAGCTCATGAGCTAAAACATCAGTAATACGTGATGCAATATTCAAAGAATATCGATGTCTCAATGCGATTCGTTGCTACCCAAGCTAACATACGAACGTGCCAAGCATTTTGCATCTACATCACATATTTCAACTCATCAGAACACATTAGTTGAGCATCACATTAAAAACCACGACTCCACAATGCCAAACACTAAGCACGCGGAATTTTTCTATTTGTTCACTTAGACAGTATCGTAGGGCGTTTTAGCTGTGAAGCATCCAATAATCACATGCAATCACTGTACTATGAGCTGCTTGTGTTGCTCCACAATCATTAGATTCATCAAGAATGCAAGTTTCTGTCACTGTTGTTTTCCCCTCCCTCAATCCAGTTGGTTTGCAATTTTGTGCTTTTTTTTTCCTATCATCTGATCCTGATTGGTGGAAGAATGTATGTTCATATTTGTAACCCATCAATCGGAAACATGTTTAGAAAATGTTTCTTCAATCAAAATGAAGGAAAACATGGGATTTTGCCATTAAATGGTGAGTTCATTTGGACTAAATTGACAAAGCCATTTAACTTGCTGGTTCTTCTTCCTTCATGATCTTCTTCTACACTATGGTCCAAATGCATCAGAGCACTTCGCACACAAAAGAAAGTACTCGTACTCTCTGTGGACACATCACAGTGACTGAGTTCTCACCCCACTCTGAATAAAAAAGGTGTGTGTGGGTGCGTGTATAGGCATGCAGCAAGGGGTCCAAACCCTAGAGAGCTCCTGCATAATTAAGATGAATCCACACTGAGCTATTGAAGACGAAGTTAATAAGAGAACAGGCTTTATGCCCTTTCTAGATCTGTGGAGCGCGTACTCACCCGTTGTAAATCTTAGAACAAAGCTTCCTAATGAACAAAAGGATGTTTCTCATTTAGATCAGCAAAAGTAATTATGTACCTCTATGCATAATTGCATCTGAGTGAAACTTTTGGGACCACAAGTTAAATAACCCATGAATTTATGGATCTTGGGAGGTACATCATTCACTTTTGGGCTCACTCTAGTGTGCCTCAGCTGAAGATGCCACCACAACCACCCCCTAAAGGAGTGCCCTACTAATAAATAAGAAAAGAAAGAACCCTAGGTGATTATCTTTTTGGATGTCTTTTGGTTGTTCACGTTATACTAGTCACAGGCAAATGAGAAAATTTTCCTTTCTGGGTTGGTTTTTTGTTTCTCTCCTGTTTCCCATTCCTCTCCAAGATGCCATAAAGATAGCACAAGATAGAAAGAAAGTAATGGGAAAGCTGAATAATTGAGTATGGTCTCTCTCTCTCTCTCTCTCTCTCTCTCTCTCTCTCTCTCTCTCTCTCACACGCACATTCATGTTTGTTGGGTTCTCTTTGTGCAGAATGTCATGGACGAGCAACAATTCAGAGCAAGGAATGACCACATCTGAGATTGGAAATGGGTTTCAAGCCCTCATATCAGAAGAGGTCAGAGTGCGACTGCGTTTTTCAGTGAAGCTCTTCCTTTCCCAAGAATTACGGGACTTTCTTTTTTTGCCTTATAGTCTAAGTCTGCATAGTTAAAATGAAATAATCCAATCGTTGAGGTAGCGAGGTCCAAAATAACGCATCCCAAGGAGGATACTATGCATTTTTGGTTCTACAAGATAATTGATCAGCTAGGCCAAAAATTTCCAATTACGAGAAGAAACTGTCCTCATATGTTAGCGTCTACTTGTTTCCAAGATATCTAAGCATCTGTTCTCTTTCTTTTTTCTGAAAACACACTGTACCTCTGGTACAGATAGTGTGTAAAGTCTTTCAGTTGCTCCAAGACACGAGCCCATCTTGGCGCAGATGATTCTCATTTGATATTTTTTTAATTTTGCTCTTGAAGAGGATAGACAATCTACGGATTCTTATACCACAACCAATGAAGATTGATGATTTTGAGAACGGTATATAACATTCTCAGATGCATCCTGTGATAGTTTCAGTGAGTTGCTTTGCTTCTTGTAGTTATAATTAATAAGATTGCAAAAAGAATGGTATCATAGAAGGCTCGCAACTTGAGGCTCATAGTATCTATTTTTCTGTTTAATATTCAGTAGTCATACTATTCATACATATCAAGCCATTCCTTTAAGGACCTTTAGCCCTAAGGAATTGATTATGACGAAACAACTACAATTTTACATCTCAAGAAGTGTATAATCTCTAGTTGGGACCCAGCTTGAATGGCCTTCTTTGATTGAAGCTGAAAGATAAATTCAAGATGATGTGTAAAAGTTGGTTCTCAACACTACCTGACGACTAAACTAAGAAGAAAAATATTTCTTAGCATGCAAAGAAATTAAATGCTGTGTCATTGTATAGCTGACTACTTGGCCATCCCACAATTGCTCCTCAAGTACAGGGATTTTCAGTCCTCTATTTGGCCCATTAAAAGTTTCGATAGCCTCTTTCTTAATCAATAGTAATGTCATTTCCACCAACAATCTGTTTAAATGTTTTGAAAACACGTTGACAAGGCTAAAACAAAGATAATTCAGTGAAAGTAAGTTAATCAGGACATGAATCATATAATGTCAACAGCAGAACAATGTGACATATTTTACATTTAATTAAGATGGCTGCACAATATTCTCCCTCTCTCCTTGAAATTTCAATTTCAATATTGTCCTCCTCTTTTATTTTCATTTCTCAATATAGGTGTTTCTCCAAATTGATGAAGATGAAAAGTATAAGCTTGTAATTCTTACCCAAAAAAAAAAGTATAAGCTTGTAAAATCTAATGTACAGTCATGTTGGTTGTGTAGACACAAAAACTCATTCTAACTGCTCAATTTATATGCATTGTCATGTTAAGCACCCAAGAACATATTTTATCGATGATTAAAGTTTGACTCACTACCACAAATGGTATACACAAAATCTTTGACTTAGTGAGTAAAATTGAAAGTTGTCTACTAATTGGCAAAAGGAATTTCAGTAGGTCAAAGTAAGCTATCTTTGATGTTTGCATGAGAAAAATGAAGGCTGCAAAACATTTAGGATGGACAAGTATATGCCCCGTATACAGATTATATTAATTAATAGAACAAGATTCTTAAAGTACTAAACAGCTCACGCAAGACATGGAAGCGAAGGAATATGAATGCCAGTATTTGGAGCATCCTTTTTAATTTCAATATTGAAATGGCAGTTCGTTGACATTGTACAATGGAATTTTGCAGGAAAACTGCACCCTCATTTTCCAGGACAAGTTATCAAATTCTGGAGATGTTCATGGTCGATGATCCATCAGCACATGATAAAAGGTAAATCTCGAAATAATACTCTTCCTCCTGATACTTTTGCAGCATCAGTTGGCCAAAACTTTGCTTAAGTGCAGCACATATCTTAAGGTGTGACAAGAAAAGTAGTCTAATCTAATCTGGACATAAGCAATATTGCCAATTAAATCACACATGCTTCAGATCATGTCTTGAAAATGATAAGCCTCCAGCTTTTTCCTACAAAATCCGCCTGCTGGGATCCGCAAGCCTGTGTTCCAACAATTGTGTGTCTTCTGATGTGGATTTAGAGAAAAAAAAAAAGATAGAAGAATATGAATTTATATGAGATTTGTGCCACTCATCAAGTCCAAATCCAATTCTTCCTTAAAGCTATGGCATTGCTTATCGAACACCAAGGATACAAGGAAACATTTCGATGAGAGAGCAGAAAAATGTGTATGCAATGGCCTTCATGATTCAGATTTCAGAACACAGTGTCGTACAGTACCTATATCTCAAAGCTGTCATGTGTGGATGATAATTCATTAACAAAGAGGATAAATATATAAAAGAGCAAATATGCCAAGAAAAAGATGAATAAATCATGCATTTTCACAAGTTACTAGCAATTTTTATTTTAGTACTATTCCTGCTGACGGTCTCAATGTGCAGCATCAACAGGCTAAACAAATTTCAAATAGTATCTCTTGCAATTTATATATTTCTTGAAATTACAAGGAATTTAGGAGATAAAATAAGTCGTTTGATCAGAAAGGCCAGTTATGCAGATTAATTTACTTAATGCATCTTCTAAAGCTTTCCAGAAATTCTTTCTTAGGTGATTGTCTGACCTATGACCAGAAAACTGATGCAGGAATTGTCATGTATGAGCATCATCCGGATAACTTTGCATTTTTTGTGTGAACTTCCCATTAGTGCCAAATATATCAGTCATTTTAATCAGCACAAGACTCCTGGAAAGTCATGAATTAACCAGGAAAAAGAGGTTTGACATATCACGAGACAGTTCCTCGACGGGACAGGTATAGTAATTAATCATCCATCTTCTTTCCTCTTCATAAGAAGTTAGCCAACACATTGTTCGAATTCTCTTTGGTCTAGGGCATAACACACCGATACCCGTTTCCACTAGAGTGTTCGCAAGATGACACTTTTTAAGATATATTTATAATCATCCACTTAATGGATGCATATAACTATATGTATATGATAAGTTTGCTGCAGTGTCTTTTCCATTTGTACTAGAGAATATATTCACATTAAGGAGAGACAAAGTTTGGAGCTTTATCATTCGAACCGTCCAGAGATGCCTTCAAAATGAAAAGTACAGCTTTTGATTTCGAAAGAAGCATTTCAAGGCATAATGGAGAAGAGAACAGATGCACAACAATAACACCCTAATTGTAAGTACCATCTAAGCAAGCTCCAGAAAGTGTTTTAGTTATTTTACCAGAAATAATGCCTGAAGAATCTAACTGTACATATCATCATTAAGCAAAAGCCTCCTGTGACCCCATCACGCTTGAGAACTATAAAGAACAGCACACACTTACACAACAGCCTCTAAAAAGCTAGATTCAAAAGGAACTGTTTTTTGCCCACGGGCAATCTTATCAAAGATGAAACGCGATATGCTATAAGCGTTTTGAGGAAACACGCCATTTCACCATGTCCGAAACCCAGCAGAAACATGTGTTGCGACCTAGATCTTCCTGTTTCGCCTAAGAAAACATCGACTCATGAACCCAAAAGACGGCTTCTAGAAATGGGACCTTAAATGCATAAAACAATGCTAATGATGCAAAGTCACCTGTAGTTGCATTAAGCGCGTACTACATAGTTTGCATAGCCGTGACCACATACCTTTCCCCCTTTTCCGATTTATCAGAATTGTAAGTCAGATCGCCGCGTGCCTTTCCTCCGCTGAACCAAAAAAACCAAGAAAACATATATAAAGTTTGCTTTTTTATGTCATTAAACGAGCTCAAACTAGAAAAAAAGAACGGTATCGAGAGAGAGAGAGAGGAGAGAGAGAGTACCGCTTGAACTTGAGAACTTGACCGAAGCATGGCTCGATGCATGGCTGGGGGCCCCGTCCAACTGAAGCGAAAATCATGGAGTTTCTCTCTCTCCTTCTCTCTCCAGATTCAAAAATCTCGGGGCACTTTCTCACGCCAAAACACGAAAATCAAAACCGTGTCCCGGCAGCCGCACGGGTAATCGGGGAAAAAGCACGTCTCCGAGTCCGAAAAGCTATTCATTATTCATACCCGCAA
Organism: Eucalyptus brandiana; assembly: GCA_014182725.1. Classification (NCBI taxonomy): domain Eukaryota; kingdom Viridiplantae; phylum Streptophyta; class Magnoliopsida; order Myrtales; family Myrtaceae; genus Eucalyptus; species Eucalyptus brandiana. The sequence goes on from CM024677.1 coordinate 28,383,301, forward strand.
TGAAATTCAACCCATCAAAAGAATAAAAAGAACAAGATGTCAAACCAGAAGATAGGGCCGTATGTACCCGAATGCACCCATGTTCATAAGAAAAAACAAGAACGAGAAATATGCCAAGGTAACAAATTTTCAAGCTTCAGATTCCAAGGTACAGGAAGAAGAAGACACAGGCAATAATTTTCAACCATCAGCATCGGAATTTCCTCGCTGGAAGTTCATTTCTTTTCCCTTGTTTTCGTGGGTCGTTGTTCTCGTGGCCATTCGCAATGTGGTGCGGTGTTCATATAATAATATCATATCATATGATATCCCCCAAAGGTCAAGTTATAGGCCACATTTGTCTAACCACTCTTCCAAAAAGTTTTACACTGTAAAAGCTGAGAAAGGTCGAATTAGACCACACTCGCCCAACCACTCTTCCAAAAAATTTTACATTGTAAAAGCTCAGGCCGCAGGATCGGAACCGACCCGAATAATCGAAATGATGATATGCGGAATCATCGCTGAGGACTCGAGATAATCAGAATGTGACTCCTGTAATCCCATGTCGAAGATTATAGTAGGTGCGGGGGGTTTTTCCTAACATCATCTCGGGTGCGGAAAGAACTGTGCGCCACCCATGAAGTTGTTGAGCTGAGTTGGGTACATCGAAGACGGGTCGAAGAGAGGAGCCGCGACCTGTGAGACCGCCGCATTGTTGTTGCCATCCTCTTGGGTCGTCATCGTGTCGCCAGCAGCGGCCGCAGCTATGAGACTGAGCTGCTGGATGCCGCCGCTGCCGTCGCCGCCGAGGTGCACCGAGGAGCTCTCGCCAGCGGCCATGTAGTTGGCATGATCGGGCCCCTGATCGTAGAGTATCCCTTTGAAGACGTGCCCGCCGATGTTGACGGCTGTCTGGTAGGCGTACTGGTCGTCGTTATCGTCGATGGAGCTGACTCTCACGCACCGGAACAGCGCCGACGAGTTGACCTCCGCCGGGAAATTCCCCATCTCCAAGCCTGGAAATAACAAAATACGTGCGCGCCGCGCACAGTTAGATACATTAAAACACCCCAAATTAGGGTTGCCAGCATTATTACCCAGACGAGGAGCTAAATCGTGTTCCTTAGATTATTTATTTGTTCTTTATAAGTAGAAAAGTAATGATGCACGCCATCTTTCACTCACAGAGAGAGAGAGAGAGAGAGAGAGCACAGAATCACATGCACAGTAAATTAAACAGTTTCTGTTTCTTCCTTCACAGTCAATCCATTCGTCAGGAATACTAAACAACAGTATCCTTGAAAAAATGGGTAGAAAAAATTGCAAAAAAACAAAAGAGAAAAGATTTAAAAAGGAGAAGCTGTTCCGACGTCAACACACAATCAAAACGATCTTCTGTTCTTCAGACAAGAAGAGACTGAGCATCCTGGGCAAAGAAAACGATGAGCAAACCCTCTTCTTGAAATCTTGCAGGGTTTTCGACAGCAACGTATGGGACAGCTCAGATCACGGCGATAGGCTGGGTTTAGTCAGAGAATGGCCCGCGAGGGAGAGACAATTTGCACAAAGGGAAACGATTTACACGTACCGGAGGAATTAGCGTGGGGGAGGTCGTGGTCCTCGCGGAGGCGCTTGACGCAGTCGCCGCCGTGGAGGAGCTGGAGCTGCTGGCGCTCGCGGCGCCTGGAGGCGGGGACCCAGGTGCTCTTGACGTGGGTGTCGCAGGGCAAGCCGCGACTCTTGCAGCAGGTGCGGCAGCGGAAGTGGACGCAGTCCTTCTTGGCCTGGTTGCCGCAGTCCTGGCAGCTGATCCCTCCTTCCCTCATCAGCAGGAACGCCGACGGCCCCGATCTCAGGCTCTCGTCATCCGACGCGTTCATCCTCGGCGACGGCGGCGACGACAAGTAGAGATCTTGCTGGTGCTGTAGCTGTAGCTGCTGCTGCGGTTGTAGCTGGTGGCATAGCTCGAAACCCTTGTGGGAGGAAGAAGAGGAAGAGACCACGCCGTTTCGATACCACAACCAGCCGGGGTCGACGCTGATGCTGTTGTTGGCTTGTTGGGTCTCCAATTCTTCGGCGGCCGCCGGGGGGTGGGATTGCTGCTTGTGGGTTCCTCTTCCTCCGCTGCCTATAGAGAAGAAGCCTGCCATTTTGGGGAGGAACTGATCAATTGTGAGCGAGAGTTCATACCCACCATGTCATCTGAAGAATTTTAAGCATGAGAAAGAGAGAAGCTTTGGGGGTCTTCATTGGAGAGTGGATCAGCGAGAGTCTGGAGATGAGAGAGGGAGAGAGGGTTTTTCTATGGCAATTGTGTTGGGTTTGAGAAAGAGAGAGAGAGAAGAGAGAGAAGAGGAGGGAGGAAGACTGAAGAGGTACCTGTGATTGCAACATGGAATTGTTGCGGGCATTAAAGACCGCAGAATCACGCTGTCTCTGCAACGCCGCCATGATCTCTCTCTCTCTCTCTCTCTCTCTCTCTCTGTGGCTGTGAGATATTTGCAGCTGGTGAACTTTCCTTTAGCAGCAACTAGCACTTCTTGGTTCTCTCTCTCTCTCTCTCTCCTCTCTCTCTCTCTAGTCTCAAGCGAGTTTGGCTTTCTAGTGTATTAATAATTTCTAAAAAAAAAAAATCTAATATACTTAGACTTGATATGATTTTGTTGAAAAGTGCCACCTACAGACAAATAAATAAAAAGAGAGAATTTTGTTCAGGGCACATGGGACTCTCACTAAACGAATTCGATAAAAGAAATGTTGACTATTTAAAATATGATTATGCGTGATAATAGAACAGACTATATATTGAAAATTGTAATGTTTACTCATTTAGTTGGTTAACACGTGCTTCGAAATGACCCTTTTGGCAAATCCATAAGAAAACTATAGTGATTTTTTCAGCTCAGTAACTATCGTTATGATATATACGATCGATATTTTAAGAATTGAAAATTTCTTCACGAACATGTTGCATGTGCTTCATGGGTATTAGTTAACAATACACAAATTAGTTATATATGACGGGTTTAGTAACTATTGATCCATGACAACGGAAGCAAGATGGGTATAATCAAATGCACGATCGAGCAAATGTTGAAGGGGTGCAAATGAGTTTCAAGTTCCGGAACAAGTTTAGAGTCAACTATTAAAAGCCATGTACTATCTAGGACGAGTTTGGGAGTTAAAGTTAGAAAATTCATTCTCGAATCTGATATGTATAAATTGCTAAAATTGATTATATGACCCTCAATTTTTATTTTAGTTGTTTCATAAAATCCATGCAAAATCGATATAATGAGTAATGTATTAAATCTTGTGAAATGTTAATACATTTCGTTTTCACATGTATATTTTACATCTTATTCTTGTCCAGGCAATTCACTATTAATATGGGATCCTTCTGATATTGCACGAAAATGGCGCACCAGCGATTTGTCCGCTATATTGGTGGAAATAAAAAACCCTCCTAGTGACAGAATGAAAAGGACTAAAAATTCATTTCCAATCTTGTTATGATTCTCACATAAAGTGAAAACAAATTATATGATTTGAGTAAGAAATTAATTGCATGAATAGAACCTAAACTCGATGGATTTATGTGGTTGAATTGTGCATTTACTCTACCGGAGAGATCAATGAGAGGGTTTCACTATGATCAAGATTTGCCCCATCACACTTGCTTATAAGTGTTTCAAATTCCTAAATTAAACAGAGCCCACGAGAATCAATTGCATAAATAATTGGATGTAAAAAAACGCGGGGCCCTTCTCCATTGTCAACACACAGCGATATCAATTTCTCTTCTTGCATCACCTGAGACTCTGTTGACGAGAGTCCAATTTGGATTCTCCTAAAGGTACATTTCCAATCGATTGAGATTAATGTCAATTCATAATCAACAAAATCTCCACCTTGATGAAAAATCCAACTTCTTCCCCATAATCCATCGTCTCTTAAGAGTCCACCCAGGCTCGTCACCCGTTGTAAACACTTATCATATTTGAACATTCATGGAATTTAATTAAGGAATATGCTTTGTTCACATAACCGTGGAATATCTTTCATATACACTTTCTCAATAGGTGTTATTCTGGTGACACGATATCAAGTATGAAGTGATACCCTATATCAATTTGTTTAGTGTGCTCATTAAACACCTGCACTTTAGTGAACTTTATTACACTTTGATCGGCGCAATAAACAAGCTTCTTCTAATGCAATCCTAAATCACTAAGCAAACTTCTGAGCTTCATTTATTGCCTCAATTGATGCAATATCTTCTGCTTCAGTTGTCGATAAAGCAACTATTAGTCATAATAAGCTCATCAACATAGATTTGATCTTCAACAGCGAAAAGAAATGTTATCGATTAATTTTCCTTTACACCCCCATCCATGATCCTATGAGCAAAAGTCCAATTTGGACTTTCCTAATAGGATCTAGGTTTCTTTGCAATTCAACTATGCCTAAGATTTTCTTACCAAAAAAAAAAAAAACTATGCCTCAGATTTTAAATCAATCGGGATTAATTTCAAGTCGTGATCAGTAAATCCAAAGAATATTATTGCCACGCGTGTCATTGTACATCACTAACCCTATCCCGGTCTCTCTTCTGCTTTGCAAAAGGTAACTTTATAGTCCTTTGTACAATACATGACATATGATATAAACGCCGTGTAGCGTCTTGATATTTTTTTTACTTTTTCTTTTCACATCTGATAATCCCATAGCCATTACGCAAACCTTAATGAACAAATTATTATGGAAACCTAATCAACTTTAGGAATCACAAACCCTAGTTTTCCTAATGTTCTCAACAAGATAATTTGTGCACTCTTATTAACACAACATCGTGGACTTTATACTCACTATGACCAAACTCGATATGAACTTGGATATTTTTTGATGTGAGTTCCAGGTGTTTATCAATTTAATCTTTTCAAGTATCTAAGACGAGTTCTAAATATTTCATAAAGAAATATTTAAATTCCCAAGATGAGTTTCCGGTGTTTATCATTAGTGTAATTTCACCATGACATCATGTTCCGGTGCAAAACTTACATAAATTAAGTTCGTGAGTTGTGAATTATTCCGCACCGTACCTGCGATAATCATTATACTCACAATTCTAAATCACTATAGAAAATATCAAATAGGCAAAATTTGTGTACCTAATATAGTTCAGGGTTCACATGTACCTCAAACTTTTTGGTGGCCCAACGTTCACATCACATCTCTGCTTATATACCTCTAGGGTAATAATTTTTGCCGAGGAGAACTTAGTGGTCAAAGTTTGACTCCACTTATAAAGCTGGGGAAAGGCATGTGACAGCCAATAATTTACGACACCGCCCTCGGAAATAAATCACCCATTTTTTTTCAGAACATGAACGAAAAGACTTGTTCAATTTTTATTTTGCGTTGCTTAATGCTTACCATCATTATGTAGTTAATTAGCGGGGGTGGGGTAGAGAGATTAGGGCGATGAAGACAAGGATTGCGTTTTATCGAGCTCGTGCGTATAAATAACGATATCTGGGATTTCTGTGGAAAGCGTTTGTGGCAATACAAGGGAACAAAGCGCCTCCTCCTCTCACCTTTTTGTTTTGTCTTTCTTTGTTTTGTCTTAGGGTTTTCGTTGGAAGATGATTCGCAGGACACCTGTTAAGTCACTCGATTAAGAAAATATGTCGCATCAATCGGTAATCTCATGACACTCTTTAATCATACCTGGGGGTGTTTTTTTTTTTTTTTTGTTGGTAAGGATCATACATGGGGGTGTTGGTTTCATGAAAACTCAAGATTTGGTAAACACTTTTCGAAAAATAATTAGTTATATCGCCTAGAAAAATTAGTCAACAAAAAATATTTTTATTATCAACAACAAACTATGATTAATTATTTTGTGGGTGCTGAATATGTTTTTCATTCATTCATTTTTATAAGTAATACAATTGATCATTTTCTAGAAAACATTATTCGAATTTTGAGTTTTTCGTGAAACAAACGTACCCTTAATAAGAAAATCTTTTGAATTTCCAATGCACTAATTAGGGAATAACCCAAAAGAGAACGGCGCATTTGAAATAGTAATTTTAAAATAAAAAATTAGTAAGGACCCTAGACCTAGATAAATATGTTATGCCATAACCAAATTTCTAGTAAGGCTAATTTCAATTTGCAAAATACTAATTAGACATTACAAAAGAATAGCTATTGTGTTAAAAATACTGCAATAGAACTTGCTAATGGGGAGTATTGTCCATAAAGTCCTAAGTTTATTGTACAATGGACAAGTTAGTCCTAAACCTTTTAATTGTGCTAATTTAGTCTTAAGCTTTTTGATAATTTGCTAATTTAACCTAAACCTTTCAACTTTTTCAATTTAGTCCGAAAAAATTTGATAATTTTTCAATTTAGTTCTAAACCTTTTGTCAATTCGTTCATATAGTCCTTCTGGCTAATTATTTAAATAATAGGTTTAAGACTAAATTGACAAATCGACAAAAGTTATTGGTAAAACCGAAAGGTTTAGGACTAAATTAGATATTGTACAATAGGTTCAGGACTAAACTGGACACTGTACAATAGGTCTAGGACTTTTTGGAAAATTATCCCCTTGCTAAGCATACCTTTAATATAAATGGTTAAATTCTCGAAACACCGATTACACACTCCAAGAGCATAAGTAATTCGTGGACGGCTGAAATTTTTCATTATTCAACTACTTAACGAGTATCTCTAGGACATTTTATGCCTCATATATATTTTCATTTGGTAATTTAACAAATGCCCGGATCACTCGATAAGCGAATTCTAAAAAAGGAAAAATAAAGAAAAAATAAAAAAACTCAATTGACTAAACTTTTTCTGTGACCTGTCCAATCACTATTTTGAAAATTGAAACTCCTTTTGTCGAGTAACTTAATCGAAACCATTTCGTCATGGTCGAACAAATTCATTGAGACACTAATTAAACTCTTTAACCTTTTTGCATATAAGTAATACTGAAATTTGATTATAGAGAAATAACTCCGTGCGAACCAGCAAAGAGCCAGAAAGATTTTCTTTTCTCAAACTAATCTTAAATTTAAAAAATGAAATTAAAAAAAAAAAAAGGAAGAAACCTCGAATCCGACGGCCGGCAATCCCGGCTATTGACAGTGATTGGACCCGAACGGCTGCAGGTCGGTCCTATTTATTAATTTCCGCGAGAATTAATCCCTACTTTCTCCATATCTACCTTTTTTTCCTTTTTATTTCGGTCCGGTTATTAACTTTTTCACAACATTAATGATTTGGGTGCAATATGGTAATTTTGTCCTCGCGGGAATGGTATTGTGTCATGTCAGATAAGTCATTTTCTCTCCACATCAATCCCCAAAATTTAGCAATCGTTTGTTTCCACTTGGGTATATAACACAAAAATTACTTAATTTATTTCTCCCCTTAATATCGAAAAAATAATGTTACATATGCTTGAACGTTGCGGAATTTTCGAGAGCTCGGGATTTTAAAACTTGTCAAAGTATGCTAATCGAGAAATTTGGGTCAAATAGAAATGAGAATAAAAAACTCAATCCAAACGAGTTTTTAGTAGATAAGTCTTTTCATTCATTCTCAACTCCTAATTAGATCATTTTTCTCTTCGATCCTTTCTCTTGAAATCAATGCCCTTAAACTTACTTATAATAGCACTCATTTGTGATGTGACTACACAATGCACTTAAAAAAGATTAGTCGTTTTCATTTAGTGTGAATTTTGACCATTAGACAAGACCCATCACAATATAGGTTTGCTAGTATGATTGATCATGTTATCTAGTTCCACCAATATCTTTGTGATGATACAAACCAAAGGAAGAGCACTTGCACGCCATTATTCAGTAGATAGGCCGAGGAAAGTGGAATGACGTAAATGCTAAGCGCCTTGAACAAGCGATTAAACGAGGGAAGAGAACCGATCTCGATTCTCCATACCATGTTGAGAAAAGTGAAGAAACCTCATTAGATTATGGATCTGTATATCTAAAAATGTTAACAATCTCGGATTCAGACTGTGCCAATATAGCTCAATCGAATTGATTTGCAGTTCTCAACACATGAAGCTTTAATTGATGGAATCTGTGACCACGCTATCTAGTTCATGATGCAATGGAAAAGAAGGTAGGTAGGCATGTGGCATTGGGGATGCAAACCCTAATTAAGCCATTAATGAATGATCTATACTGTTTGAATCGAGGGTTTATATATGCAACGATGTAGCATGGTCCTATGGCATGCAATTTTCTCTCGATTGGCACAACTTTCATTGTTTTTTGGTGGCTAGAAAAGGATGTATGAAGTCAGATTAAAACATTCTTTTGAGGAAGAAGCATGGACAAAAGGACAATTATCTTTCATCTGATGGGAGGCAAATTGATGAAAATATGCGGTAAAACCTAACGTAATTGAGATTGCGCTGAATTTCCGGTAATTCTGTAATGTGAGAGCAAGGTTTTTTTTTTTTTTTTTCCCTTTTTTTTTAATGATAAAATGAGATATCAAATTTTCAGCTCGATCAATTCCTATGAATATACATAAAGTGTCCCAACTGACGCCTGTGACCCAAGTGCATCAGGCAAAACTGCCCTCTAGAATCTCTCCAATTAATTTATTGGTTTGTTGAAATACCAATCGGATGATAAAATTTACTGTTGTTATCTCAATAAGTGGAACGGAAAAAGCCCTGAAAGTCAATCTGCTCTAAATGTTGCCAATGCACATTACAACTTACAACCCTTAAAGTCAATCAACTCTTCATCACCTTCCCATATCTATTGATCAGGCTCGAAAGTTCAACTCTTTTTTTTTTGTCAAACCTAAACATTTCATAGTGTATGGAACCTTTATTTTTCAATGACCTATCATGAACACTCCAATCACGAATCTCTCGTGTTGCACGGCTTTCAAATACCAATCTTCATTAGCTAAATGGTATGCTAAATACTGGAAATCTCCATTAAGCCAAAACACAAGGAGTGATGAAATAGTATTAACCCGTGAAGCCGTTCAACTTCGATTATTACGAGTGAAACACAAAATGCGAAATCGGTCGAGTTAAACATATTCCCATAAAAAAGGGTGACTCCGATATCATGCAAGTACATCTCTCACCCACAAAATTTGAAATTCTTGACTGATGAATTCACATCTTAAGTTAATCACAATTTGAACAAAAATATTTTTAAAAAAAAAAAAGTTAATCACAATTCTGCTCCCTCTCTGAATATTTTTGGGTGGGGCTGCTGCGGCAGGGTTCGGCCTGGCCATGCAAAGCTGGAGGAGTGGGGGGGAAGGAATTTGGGACGAACGCAGGCGACCGTGTCCCAGTCTGGATGGACGTGTGGGGGAGGAGGGCCAGTCTGCGTCCGCACAATAATTGAGTGAATGTTGTCAGGCAGCAAGCGAGTGCAGTCAGTCTGTGGGGGGGATGACCTCGAGCCCTGTAATTGTTCCCCTCCCGGGCTTTGACTCTTCTCTTTTGCAGCTTTTCGGGGGCGTCCTCAGAGTCAGCTTTCTTGTCTCCTTCTTTTGCGCCCCGATTCGAAAAAATTTCTTAATCCACGCCGGATCTCGGCTCCTGTTTCGGAAAGGAAACCTCGGTATGTCCTCAAGTAATCGACTCCCTAGCGAGTCCGATGATCCAATCTGTCTTAGGTTATCGTCTGTTCTCTCCAGCGGTACTAGAAACCAAATCATGGATTCATCGTCCTTAGAAGTTGGCTTGCATGTTGATCGAGTGGTCCAGCTCAAGCTCCGAAGCATCGTAGTATTAATAGTTCGGCATAAAGATCGGACGAAATGGGATGATGAGGTGAGATTGGAGGCTGGTACAGAGAAATTTTTTGATGCAATTTCGGAGCTCGACCGTCAAATATTCTATTCGATATTTCATTGAACATCTTGCTTGTGTTGTATACTTTTAAAAAGAAAAGTGTCTAATGACTCTTAGAAAAAGGGTGATTTGTTTGTCAACCTATGGACGTTAATACCCCAGGAGTTGAAATATCTCACGGTGTAAAATTTTAGAAGAAAAGTCTTTTCGATACCACACACATTGCCTGGTCTGATTAGTCCGTCTCTAACTTATTTAGCATGCTTAAATGATTGATAGATTAATGTGAATCACAATACAATCACCATATTTTGACATTTGCTCACTTCACATTGATTCACCAATAATGAGAACACATTTATCACATTTGGAACGATGAATTTACCAATTTCAGCACAATATACTAAACAAAGCATCTCTTTTTCTAAACCTAAGTTATTCTAATGCAATTAAACACAAATCCGTACATTGGAATTGGTCATTTTCACTCTCCATTAACCTAAATCGGTATTCTAAGAATCGCAACTAACCGGTTTGTGCAACTAAATGTCCATCCGACTTTCTACTGAAATTTTCAACCTACTCAATCGATTTTCCTTTTTTGTAATCTTGCACAGCCGAGCATCAAATACCAAATAGGATTCGATTTTGAGTAATGATCTCCGAAAACAACGTTTCGAACATGTTCTTTGACACTTCTATCGGATCTTCGTCTTGCATTAGCCCGATAATAAAGCCTAAGATGATGAATAACAAGAGAAAGAAAACATTAAAAATCGTGTCACTGTCAACCGAACGGACCGTGAGGTGAGGGCGTGCGGTGTTGAGATTCATGGTCACAGCTACGCACACGCATGTGAATCGATGATGGCGACAGCATCGTACTCACTACACAGTCAATAAAATACGCACGAAAAAGGGAAAAAAAAATTCTTAATGAGATGGCACTCTCAAAACACTCATTAATCATTATTTGATTAAAGAAATCATTTTCATTTTCAATATAACGGTCGCGCACAAACACGAGGAAGAGATTGCGCCGCGGAGACGATGATTTTTTGCGATTTATTTATTCGGAGGTCGACTGAATCCCGTCGTCGAAATCCAGGTGCAGACAAAACCAGGGCGTGGCCCTTCTTCGCCATTCGTTCCCGTTCCTCGTCGCGGGTTTGGATTCGACCCTTTGTTCTGACGAGGCCCGTGACTCCTCTCCAGTCTCTCGCCTAGAAGAGAAGAATGTGGAGAGATCATTTCGAGCTTGTTTTGTGGGAGAGATCACATGCGTATTTTTGGGTCCACCTACCTTTTTTTCCCTTTTCCCTACCCTTCCCTCGCGTGGGATTTTCGTGAACCCAAACGTTTGGCTCCTTTCTAACGTACGGAGCGAAGAGGTTGACGAGATCGTTTTGTCTCTTTTTCTGCTCTATGAAGGCTCTCTATGAAACGCCTTGCGATCGTAAACCCCGATAAACCGATTAAGTCCAGGCATTCGGCCAGCCTTGACTTGCAATAGCTTGCGCGTGATTGATGGGAAGAGATCGTTTTGTTTCAGGTGGTGACCGTGGTTAGGTGGTTTTTCAAATCCACGTTTGATTATCAAAGACATAGTTGGAGGATCCGCTGCTCCGCATGCATCGGTTTTTCGATCTGTCTTGGCCAACGTGGTTTGTTGTTTATATCGTGCCTACTCGGCAGGATCAAAGACAAGAAATTGCGCCCACGAAGAACCGAATTCAAGGTTTCTCTTTCTTCGAGAGTTAATGAGGTTTTAATTTGGCCAATTCCCACCTGAGCTTAAGGTAAACTCATAATTTTTCGTGTCAACAAGAAGATGAAAATATTATGTTTTTTCTTTTCAAAAAATTTTAAGCTTTTGTCACGGACACATTAATGAGAATTTTGTGAAGGGAAAGGAATGAAAATCGGAAACCAATGGTTCGTAATAAAATATTCGCCTTGTCCAAAGACGAAGGGACAACAACATATGGGGTGCAAAATTGCGGCTATGTTCCCCAAATTCCCGAATCGAAACTTTAGTCTAATGATGGCCTTGTCGTCCGATCGTGATCACAAACTTTTGGCTTCAAGTTCGACATCCTTTTAGAACTGCTTATAATAATAATAATAATAATAATAATAATAGCAAAAACCTAAGCTATTTAGTGGCAACGGACACATATGAAATCCATAGAAGCCATAGAGACAAACCACAAATCAAATGTCATAATGGACCCACAAATCAAACGTTTAGGTCTCGATCACTCGTTTTAGATATATACTCACAAATCGGATTTTATAAACAGACATCAAATCATCTATAGCTATATATGAACACTCGAAAGGCCTTGTAATTATATCTAGATAGATGATATGATTTTCAATCGCATCGCATTAAGGGTGTGATCTATTGAAGACATGTCTCGAGTCTAAACCTAGAAATGGATCTTTCCTATTTGACAAAGCATCCTGAAAGAGATTTCCTATATTGGATTAATCTCTTATCTGTATGTGAGAAATGTTTTCTTTGTGAAAAGTATCGAAGAGATGTCTTTTTTGTGAAGTACATCCCCCGTTGTTTGAGATCATGTAAAACAAGCATTAAGATTTTTATGTAATTCATTTATGAGATTGAGAGATTATTTACTTTGGTGCTAGGAAATAAATGTTTGAGTGACTTCAACCTAGTTGTAATCCCCATCCCCGCCCTTGATTTATAGTGAAATTTTGCATTAGTCTGCCTATAGACATAAGTCACAACCTATCTAAATCAGGTGTCCCCATTTTATTTCTTTATTTTGTTAATTTTAATGTTTGATTGCTTGCTTCCCACATTGTGATCAATACATAAATACTTTCTGCACGTTTTGATGAATTATATCTTCGTTACCTTAACTTAGCAAGCGGCCAATGGCGGACCAATCAACTATGGTTCGGTGGGGACAAATGGATCTCGAGATCTAAGATATCATGCTTCCTTTTTGGCATTTTTTGTTATAAGGAAAGGGACCCGAGAACAAGTCAAATATGATAACGGGACCGCAATTGATATAACGTTCGGTAGTAGGAGAAATCTTCTCGTTGAGTTCATCATACACAGATAGAGAAAACCAGTGTAATCAACATCTAGGGGGGAAATTATTAGTTAGGGCGTTCATTACATTTAAAGAAAATTTTGGCACAAAATTTCAAGGTCCAAACCAATAAGGTCACAAGCTAAACCGAATCGAGCCAATGCTAAAGATCCGCTTGAATAATCCAATTTGGCACATTTTAAAGGGAGATAATCCAACTTGGTTTTCAATATTTGAAATTTAACAATGATAACAAATTCAATATTATTGTTAGAAAGTTTAATACAAAAGCTTATAAAATTTGGCAACATCTAATTATAATGACATGTTAGAAAATCGCTACAAATATTGGTGAAGAGGATGCAACGGAGGCAAAATAGCTAGGATTTTGAATTTGCTTTGATTGGACGAGGCGAAGCCCAAAACAACCGTTTGCGCCGGGTCTCGGCTCCTGGTGGCCAGCGGTGCACCGACCTTAACCGTGACATTGTCACGTCATGCTTCTTGCTGGGCCATTGAAACCCCTTTCCCTTTTTAAGACACAAGCCACATATGTCCCGTCACCGACACGATCGTTCCATCAGCCTGAACCACAAACGTTGCCAGGACTCGCTTCCACAGTTTATACCCCCTTCATGTTCCTTATCATCTCAATTGGACGCTTATAGTGATATCATTACGCTTTTTGGGCTCGACCCGGTTAAAACCGCTTGATCGAATGCAACCTCACCGCCCAGAAATTTAGTAAAGCGCCACGAATGACACCAAAACCAATTGCCTGTGCAATTATAAGACCCGACACTGCAAGTTCAGCAACGTTAGCCTCCTGTGTGAGGGCCTGGCAGTTTCATCCCAGAAAGCGGAGGAAGTTACACATGTTGATCGCTAGGAATTAGCACAGAGTAATAGGAGTAGGATGAAATATGCCACGCGATACTTTCGCATTGCTTAAAAATCAGATCAACTTGATGGAGCTTAATTCCCAGGTAGAAAGAAGAATTATTCTGCCAAGTTTCAACTATTGTTCTTGTGGACAAATGATATGTTTCCCGCCCAGAGTACAAAGCAACTGACAATACAAGCCCAAGCACTGGATTGAGACTCAGAGAGAGTGAGAGCTATCAGTTGTTGAGAGCAGAGTTCATAAAGCCAATCATGTTTGTCGTATCAAGTTGCTTTCATTCATAAAGGAGTACCTTCAGCCTAGGAGGCATGCAGGAATCAATAGCACTCACTCAGCTAATGCCAGAAAGCTGTATCTCTGCACTACTCAAGTCAACCACCCTATCTAACAAAATAAGATGTCAAAATGTACAAAGATGAGTCATATCCTTCTTCTACTTCTAAGTTCCTGGTACCTCATCGACTACTGGCAAGGAGCTTCTGCAACTGACCACTCCTCACGGCAGCACTGAGATCTGATATTTAAAGACAAAGCAAGATATAAACTTAGTAAACTTGGAGAAAGATCCCTGATGTTTCTGGCAAAAATCACCCTAAGACTATCACTTTGACAGATTGAAGCAGAGCAAAGGAGGAAAATAAAATAGAAAAGAGCCAAGGATGTACTACCATCAGAGCCACCGATATGCTTGCCATTCACAAATACTTGTGGGACAGTGCGTCGACCAGTGAGATCTAAAAGAACATTTTGAATTCGAGCACCATCATCTGCATGACATTACAAGCAGAGTAATTACCTTCCATACCAAAGAGGAAAAGATGAAAAAAGTGAGTGCTAGTTTTACTAGTGAGCTCCAAAGAAGAGCATCATTGAATAGAAACTTTTGTAACAGTTTCCACGCATCATCTGAAATATCTTTAAATAAAAGAAAACGAGTAAATACCTCTAAGATCAAGTTCGACAACATACGGTTGTTCATGCAGCTCACTGAAAATGCGCTTGGCACGTAAGCAGTACCTAGCAACCAGAAAAGGTAAGAGTCTTTCGTGTTATTATCAAGAGAGGACACAGGGCCCAATGATTACGTAGGGGCAGCAAGTGAGATGAAGTTTGCTTTCCAAACCCAGAACAGTATAGAGAGAGAGAGAGAGAGAGAGAGAGATGGAAAATATTTAAACAAATAAAAAGAAAAAAAAGAAAGCAACTTTCAGCAGATTATTAATTTAATATACTTGTGGAATACACATTGTTCATATTCGTGCCAAAAATAGATCAATGTGCAATGCAGAGAATTTTCCCAGGCAGCAAACTCGTTTGGCTACACCCACTTAGCAAAAGACATAACATGCAATGCCGAATGGCATGTACTAGATTACACACGGCTAGAAGGTCAACTAGTTCAGCATAGTGACAACTGATCCTCCCGTCGTAAATCTTCAACCCATCAATCATAGTCGGAAGTTGAAACAGCAGAAACGTGAAGAATTTCAGCCCACGAACGCCAGCAACTGCCAGACTGACGAGGCCTCCAACTATAGAGGCATAGACGCATCATAAGATGCTGTAAGTTTGACATTCCTGGTGCTATAAATATTAATCTTGAAAGTCCAAAACTTAAGTGCTCCAAAATATAAAAATAACCTGAAAGATATGTTTTTCAGGAATCCAACTATATCATTTCAATGGCTCTGCTCTGTTACTTCTACCAACCTAACAATTCAAGAAGATTTCTCAACCAATCTACAAAAGAAGGATTAACAGCCGCCTAAGAAAGCAATTCAATTAAAACGGCAGCCGCTGAAAATTCACGGGCTTTCTAAATAGCTCCCAGCCCAAAATGCCAAAAGCACTACCCTAAGGAGCACTTCAAAACACACTCAGACAAAAGATTCGGATTCGAGTTCCCCGAAGAGAAAGAGTGCGAGGGGCACCGTAGACGATTTACATTTTCATCCGAGGATTCAGGGCAAAACATCGGCGACGGAGCTATCGTCACAGCTCAAAACTTCGCTGGAAAAACCATTATCACAGCACAAGAAGTCCTCCCAAAACGCTCAAAGCTCTATAGTTATTCGCAAATCCTAAACCTATTCTCGAACGATCTTCGAGACTCGGGACAGACTTCACACGACAAATTTCAGCGCACGTTCAACGAGTGCGAGTCCGCGGACGGTGGAGGGGAAATGCTAAAAGCATCTTTCAAACATAGGTCCAAATCTCAGGGGAAGCAATCCGATTCCCGGATCGACAAGCTCGGATCGGAAGCAACCCTACCTCCATAGCACGAAACAATCGCGGCGTCCTTAGGCTACCGAAGCAGACCAAAAAAAACTTTTTGCAGATAAATCCGTGAGAGTTCGTTCACCAGTCGAGTTAATCGCGCAGAGAGAGAGAGAGAGAGACTTACGGGCAGTAGGATTTGGAGAAGATGGCGATCTTGTTGGAGAAGATGGCGTTCTGCACGAAGGCCGACGACGAAGTCGAAGCGGCGGCCTCCCTCGGCGCCGCTGCGAGGGACAGGAGGACCGCCGCCACGAGCCCCGGGAGAAGGAGGCGGCGAGCTGCCCGCCGGTAGCCGCCCATCTCCTCCTCCTTCTTCGTCTTCTTCTTCGCGGAAGCGGGAAGCGGGAGGAGGTTTTGCTCTGCTTTTCTTGCGTGAGCTCCGTGGGAACTGCAGACTGCGAAGTGCGCAGCCACGTCTTGCGGAGGAAAAACCAATCGGGCCCGACTAGCCCGCCCATGGCGCACCGCTTGGGCTTGCTCTTCTGATGGGCGGGCCACTCGTGTCGGGCCGGGTCGAGTCCAGCCACAAATGCTTTAATTAATATTTCGTTCTTGGGAACGAATTTCCTGCTAAAATATGATTTTTTTTTTTTTTGTTCCCTAGAAGAGTTTCTAAGTATCTGAAAATATTTGGTAAATATTCAAAATTTTTAGTTCTGGAATAGAAATGCATTTTGTAGAACTCTCAAATTCTTTTGTGATTTAGAATTTATTTTAATTATTTCCTTTTCTTCTTCTCATTTTTCCTTTGTCCAATCATCGGCCTCATCCAAGTGCCGGCAAGCTTGCCCTTGCCGAGGCACTGCAAACAAAAAGGTTACCAATCATATTTATATTTTTTTCATTTCAGAAAACAAAAAAATAGAATCAAATGATGCACAAAGATCCTCTATCTTGTGCGATGTTATTTCATTTTATGTTGTTTGATTGATTGAGTGATAAAATATGAAACTAAGCCTTATGGGTATGAATGATTGAGATCATCGAGGCGCCATATAAGAGCGCAAATCGAATAGATGATATTCGCGGACCTAACAAGTAACCCTGAGAATAGAAAAGCGAGGGGAAGATCAAATACCCTGCAAATTGAGGCATTGGACGCGGGAAAGATGAGAATCTAGGATTGTGTTAGTAACTCAATGCCGATATCCCCTTAGCCAAATTGTAATCTCTCTATCTTGAAGAGCGAATCTTTTTAGGAACCTCGGTTATCTTCCACGCTCGATGAGCAAATTTATGCATTAATTATCAAGAAAAATCCAAAAAACAAATCGAGCATCAACAATTTTTTACTGCAATCAAATATTCTGTTGGAAGATATGATTCATCAAATCTTATCTAATCGTTGATAGGTAGAGAATCTTATGTATTTTAGGATTAGAAAGATAAGACAATTTTTCTCTTCCTTTATTAATCTCTTCTCTTGTAATTAAATACATCTTGTACACAACAGAAGCAATACGGTGAATACAATTATTCAATTCCTTCCCTCACACTCCTCCTACCGTTTCCCAATTTCTCCTTGGTCTTCTGACATGGTATCAGAGCTCCCTGCGATTCTGGTATAGCTTCCGCGTCCACCTTTCCTGATTGCCTTGAGGAACTGTAACCTGCAAAACAGTTGCCGAAAGAAATCAATTTCTCTTGAAAATTTTGTTTCACAATGAACACATCGGAAGCTCTCACCTCTAGACCAAACGACCAGCAAGTGAGAGATGCAACACCACAGAGTTCGCTCAATCCACAGAGTATGCTCAATCCAGATTCAACCGTCGTGACAACCGTGGCAGGGCAACAGCTCAGCGAAGGTCAGATCCAACCTCCATATATGCAAAGGCGAGAATCATCCGCTCGGTTCAACACGGGCGGCCCTATTCGGGCCATCCTTACCGCAGTGGATGCCATATCCATGGATCCATGGGATAAACCCACATACATCACAGGCCGGGTTACAATAGTAACTTGCGGACCGACGGAGGCGCACCAACCATAAGTGGGGCGGGCTCTACCCTCGGCCGGAGCGAGACGGGCGGATCTCGGCGAATCGGGAGGAGCGAATGTGCGGACGGGCGGATCTCGGCGCATCGGGGAGCAAATCCCTACCAAAATTTCTTTAATGCGGGTCAAGAAAACGGAGCAAATATAGGGCGAATACCTACCCACCTTTTTCACCCGGTTTTTTTCCTTACCCGATCCTTGCTTTGCCGGAGGAGGGCGGCGGAGCCCTACGACCCTCTCAGTATACAACGAACGCCGACGGACCGAACTCAAACCGATCGGTCGGCAATTGACGGGTCCAGAGAACTACTCAACTTGGTCGCGGGATCTCCTGGCGTGCCCGGTAACGAAGGATAAGGAAGGCTTTGGATGGAACAATTCCGGTCCCAACCGACGAGCGAATGGCTCGTTTTTGGAGAAAATGTAATCAACTCGTTAGAACTTGGATCGGGAACTGTATTTCACCCGAAGTAGCAGTAGGACTTCCTCCAACAGAGGATACAAAAGAGATGTGGAGTAATATTAAAGAGATGTATGGAAAGCTCGATCAAATCAAGATCTTTTCCATAACACAGCAGATCTCATATCTAAAGCAAGGGAATATGAGCGTCGCGACGCTTTACAATAAGTCATCGGCACTGGAATGAAATGGAATCAGCCGAAGAGAAATTTGAATGGCCCGAAGCCATTCTCCAGCAGTACAAGAAAATGCGCGAGAGAGAAAAGGCGATTAGGTTTCTCCTAATCTTAAATGAGACATACCTTTCGTTTCGTTCCCAGATCCTAACAATGGATCCCATGCCAAATCTTGGCGGATCTACCGGCTCGCCGTCCAGGAAGAGAGCCAACAGAGGACGACGACCACTGGAAGAGGAAGCGAGGCTCTGGCCTTGGCCGCGAGAGGCCATTATCGCCCATCACAAGGAAACCCTAGATTCGGAGGAGGAAAGGGGGCAAATTGGGGCGGCCGAAACCCTAACTCGCTTTTAAGTGAGCAAATGAACGGCCCAGATCTTGGCGAACGATCGGACGGTGCCCCTTTTTCCTCAACTGGGCTCTTCTCGGATGGCCCACGGAGCGTCTTCGCTGGAGCGGATGGGCCGCACGAAATGGACGGGCTGCGAGGAAAAGTCCAATCGCGGGAAAATGGGCCACGAGGAATCCAGCCCACTGGATCAGAAGGACTATATGGGGCCACTTCCCCAAATTTTCCAGCCCCAACAACGTACTTCTTTCAAAAAACAATGGTCAAAAGGCAAAAGGTAAATTATATTGTGACTATTGTAAACGACCACATCATACAATTGAAAACTGTTGGAAATTGCATGGGAGACCTGGAGAAAAAGAACGAGGAAAATCTTCACAGGTTTTTCAGGTACTGAGTCAGCCAACAGAAAAGTCCGTTACACATGAGCAGTTTCAGGAACTGATGAGGACTTTGAAAGGGTTGGATGCATCTGATAAGGCTGGGAGTTTCACAGGTACTTCTTATTGCTTGATGAATTCAATTTCGAAGAATGCATGGATTATAGATTCGGGTGCTAGTGATCACATAGTTTGTGATAAGGATTTCTTTACCAAAATCCAAAAATTATCCTTTCCTATATCTGTACAACTTCCAAATGGAAATTCCACACAAGTTGTCATGACCGGCACAGTGAATCTTAGTCCCTTAATTATACTTCGAAATGTACTTTATGTACCTGAATTCCAATTCAACCTCATATCAGTCAATCGAGCTTCTAAAGAAAATTCATGTCGTGTTCTATTCACTCCGGATAATTGTTTCTTTCAGGCCCTTTCGACTGGCAAACTGATGGGCTTGGGTAAAGCTTATCAAGGGCTCTATTTTTGGATGGATTTTCCTAGCAGCTTTAATTTGTCGTTTGTGGAATTCAATAACTCATTGTGTAACCATGTTATCAATGATAAAAATTCTCTTCATCATAAAAGATTGGGACATAGTGCTTTATTCCCTTGTCCCCAGTGTCCTATCTGTCCTTTGGCAAAACAAACACGTGCTCCTTTTCCAACAAGTAATTCCCGAGCAGATAGTATTTTTTCATTAATCCATGCTGATGTTTGGGGACCCTACCACTCTGTGAATCACGATGGGTCCAGATATTTCCTCACAATTGTTGATGATTTCTCTCGTGCGACATGGATATTCCTCATGCAATCCAAGAATCAAGTATTTGCTCACCTACGAACATTCCTTACCTTGTCTAGGACTCAGTTTGGAAAAACAATCCGTCGGGTTAGAACTGACAATTGAAGGGAGTTCTTTAATAATGAGTGTGCTTCTTTATTTTCCCTGAATGGAATTCTGCATGAGAGCTCCTGCATTTATACACCACAGCAAAATGGTGTTGTTGAGAGGAAACATCGTCACCTCTTAGAAGTAGCACGGGCCCTCAAGTTTCAAGCATTTATTCCCGAGAATTTTTGGGGAGACTGTAGTTACAAAGAAAGCATTTTGATTAATCGCATGCCCTCGTGTATTCTCGAAAGGAAAGACACCATTTGAGATGCTATATGGAAAGAAACCAAATCCGAGTCATCTCAGAATTTTTGGATGTCTCTCGTTATGTCACAACAAGGGGATACAAAGATAAGATGGCACCACGAGCTACCGAGTGTGTATTTATGGGATATTCCACTTTGCAAAAGGGGTATCGACTTTATGCACCATCCACAGGAGAATTTTTCGTCAGCAAAGATGTTATTTTTCATGAGAATATTTTTCCTTTCCAAACTCTTATTTCTTCCACTGAAGATGAACAGACAGGGAATTCAAAATTCTTATTGGAAGAGGATATTATCCCGGGAAGTACATTTCTCGCTACCCCTCTTTCAGGGCCAAGTGGTGAATCGCCTACACTACCTATTGAGACATCTATTAGTCTCTCCACTGAAGAGCTTCCTATAGAAGAACCAGTCCAGATTGCTGAGCATTTAGAATCGACAAATGCTGAAGAAGAGTCCTCTTCAGTGCAACAAGAAATTCCACGGCGTTCTAGTCGATCAGCTCGCCCGCCATCTTGGACAAAGGATTACATTTGTGGTTCCTCAAGATCATCAGGTACTTGTTATCCCATCTCATCTTACATCTCCTTTGATAGGCTATCAGCAGAACACTTATGTTGCATGAGTCGTATTTCTGAGGAACGAGAACCCTTTAGTTATAGTGAGGCTAAAGACGATCCTCGTTGGCAAAAGGCCATGGAGGCCGAATTACAGGCGTTGATGGAGAATCATACTTGGGATATCGTAACAATACCTGGTAATCGAAAACCCATTGGCTGTAAGTGGGTTTACAAGATCAAGCACAGGCGGATGGTTCTCGTAGAAAGATATAAAGCCGATTGGTGGCTAAAGGCTTTACTCGGCGAGAGTTTTGACTACCATGAAACTTTTCGCCCGTTGCAAAGGATGTCACAGTTCGATCTTTCTTATCAGTTGCAGCTTTTCGTGACTGACCGTTACATCAAATGGATGTACATAATGCCTTTTTACATGGTGATCTCGATGAAGAAATCTATATGGATCTTCCACCAGGATTACGGAGACAGGGGGAGTCTAAGGTATGTCGTCTCCGTAAGTCTCTTTATGGACTAAAGCAAGCCTCGCGACAGTGGTACGCCAAGTTCACCAATGCACTTATGGTCACTGGATTCAAACAAATCCAAACATGACTATGCCCTATTCACTGACGACAAAGGTATGTCATCTATTTATTTGATGATTTATGTCGATGACATCCTCATCATGGGAAATGATGATCCTACTGTGAAGAAACTTAAAGAGCATCTGCATTCCACTTTCCATATCAAAGATTTAGGGCCACCTAAGTATTTTCTTGGAATTGAGATAGCTCGTTCGGATCGTGGAATTTCTCTCGCCGAGAAAGTTCATAATGGAAATCATATCGAAACGGGATTATCGGGTTGTAGGCCGCCATTATTCCTATTGAGCAAAATGCTAGGCTGACATCTATTGACTATGATTCTGGCATATCTTCTTCTGATGATGATCCATTATTGAGAGATCCGTCGGGATATCAGAGACTCGTAGGGAAACTTATATATTTAACTATGACAAGGCCAGACATCTGCTATGCGGTACAGACTCTCAGCCAATTTATGCATAGTCCAAAACAATCTCACATGAATGCAAAGATTGAAGATTGTGAAATATTTGAAGACATGTCCAGGGCTGGGGATACTTCTTTCTCGAAAGTGCAACATGAAAATGACAAACTTTACGTGATGCGATTATGCCACATGCCCTATGAGCAGGAGGTCTATCACCGGTTATTGCATCAAGTTTGGGGAATCATTACTTTCATGGAAGACAAAGAAGCGCCTATCAGTATCTCTATCTTCAGCTAAGGCTGAGTATCGATCCATGGCCAAGACTGTTTGTGAAATAGTTTGGCTAAGGGGTTTACTTCAGGATCTTGGGGCAAAGATTGAAGAACCAACTACACTCTTTTGTGACAATGATTCAGCTCTAAAGCTTGCAGCAAACCCAGTATTGCATGAGAGGACAAAACACATTGAAGTCGATTGCCACTTTACTCGAGAAAAGATTCAAGAGGGAATAATCGAGACAAGAGGAATCAGGACTTCAGAACAACCAAAGCAGACATATTCACCAAACCTCTTTGTCAAAGACAACATGCATATCTTCTAAGCAAGCTCGGTGTCTTGGACATTTACAAGCCGCCAGCTTGAGGGGGAGTGTTGGAAGATATGATTCATCAAATCTTATCTAATCGTTGATAGGTAGAGAATCTTATGTATTTTAGGATTAGAAAGATAAGACAATTTTTCTCTTCCTTTATTAATCTCTTCTCTTGTAATTAAATACATCTTGTACACAACAGAAGCAATACGGTGAATACAATTATTCAATTCCTTCCCTCACACTCCTCCTACCGTTTCCCAATTTCTCCTTGGTCTTCTGACATATTCACACAACTTTTATATTTATCGTGCATAATTATTCCCCGCCAAGCCATTTCTTGTTAGTCCTATATCGGCCTTGTTTGGTTCAACATTTGGGATAGGTTTTGGGGTTTTAAAGAGGTTTGGCCAAATACAAGTAGTGTTTGGTTCAATTTTTTGAAGACTTTGAGAAAATACAATTACATCTTCGGGGGCTTCAAAGGCCTTTAGGGGAATAGAGGAGTAAAGGTCCATTAGGAACTTGCATTTTCAGAATGCAAGTTCCGATATTGTTTATTACTGTTTATCTTCATCTTCTCTGATGGAGAAGCCGATCGGAGGCCGACGAGGGTCTCGCCTGACCCCGGCAACCGTCGCGGGGACCTCATGCGACCATCGCCTGAGGTCGCGCAACCCTAGGCAACGGCCACCTAGGGTTGGTCGCCTAGGGTCGCACGACCCAGGCGGCCGTCACCTGGGGTCACTCAACTCCAGCAACCATGTAGGGGCCAGATTTGGCCATCCAACTGCCAGATCCGGCAGTTCGGTGGCCAACTTAAAAAAAAAAAAAAAAACAAATAGTTATTTTGTTTTTTTAATTTAATAAAAGTATTTTACAAATGTAATTTTTACCAAACGGTATTTTGGTCAAAATTGTTTCTCAATGTAAATTTTACCAAACGATATTTGCATTTCGAAAAACCCCATTCACCCAAAGGTATCTGCATTTTTACAAATGCATTTCCCATAAGCTGAACCAAACGGACGAGGGGATTTCTTATTGATAACAAAAATACTTTTAATTTTCATTAATAAATTATTTCGAACAATACAAATAATCATTTTTACAAAGACACATTACAAATCATTTTTTTTTCACAAAATAAATAAGCTAATAAGCAACAAAAAAGGGAAAGGATTTGAAGCAGAACAATGGTTTGGATTTCGACGATTTCGACTCTAGATTGCGTTCTAAAATCCGAAGAACTTGGTAAGAATCTCCGGTGACCGCAACCGCCCGAACGGCAGCAATCAATGAATCGAACCAAGAATCGAATCCAACCGATCCCCCAAAATCAATGTCAAGACCGGTTGGAATTGGATGCAGATGCTTCATCTCTGCGCAGACTATTGTTGTAAGCCTCGAGCTCCTCGTAATACACGTCCCACACGCACCTCACGCACCCGCTGCCGCAGCAATCTCCCGGCGACGGCTTCTCCGGCTGCGGCCGCGGCGGCGGCCCCGGCGCCGGAGCCGACTTCTTCCCGTCCTCCGCCTCCTCCTCGTCCTCCACCTCCCCCATCCGCACTCCTCTGTTCGCGCTCGCTTCCGTCGTGAGGCCGGGCGGCCGATCGCTGCTGGTCGCCATCAGATTGCTCGGGGCGTGGCGGGCGGGAATCGTTCTTCCAACTCGGAATCTGCCGCTGCAGATGGCGAAGCGCAGATGAGCGATTGCTCGTCGCATGTTCAGATCGGCTCTCATCGCGGCGCAGTCGCCATGTCCGTGGGGTAGCGGCCGACGGTTGGCTGGTCGCGGCGGCGCGTGGATGGGTCCGGTCGGAAGGCGATGCTCGGCGTGGAACGGGAGAGATGTTTCCATGCAATCGACGGCTCTGCAGTAATTGGGAGGTTTCTTCTCTCTCTCTCTCTCTCTCTCTCTCTCTCTCTCATCTCGCGAAGAAAGGGAGGGTGAACGATGAGACACGTGGAGCGGTCCTATTGGGTGGCCTCGTGGGCCGGTCAATGGACCGGCTTACCTTCTGGTTCTAGGGGTTAACCGGTTTAATTAGTAGACAACCGAGTCAAAGAGAAAAACCCGGTCCGCTCAACGCGCATTTGCTAATGTAATTAAACTAAAGAGCAGAGAAGGTCTATTTTTTCTTTTGGCCAATGAGAAGGTCTATTTATTTTTTAATAATCTTAGAGATGCTAATAATCATATTATAGTTTATAGGTCTAGCAAAGCAATGAATGGAAATCGGCCATGTCATTTAGTAAATCCATTAATATGCCTGGCATTATTTAAGCTAGCATTACTTAAGTTGTAAACTAATTAATGGATCCACACTTATATAAAGTGATTTTCACCTTTTACCCTCTTCAAATTATGAAGGCACATAAGAGCGATAATTCGGTGAGTCAAGGATGAGCCTTAAGTTTGGACCTAAATTTTTGCCCTAGCTTGCCCACCATAAAATTCTCCTACACAAAATCTTTGTGTTGGATTGAATTTTCTTACTTGATGCTCATAGCCAAGCCCGTGTGAAAAATCGGTTGGTTCTTGAGGCTTGAGCAAATCATGTCATAATCAAATATAGCCGAATATTTTGACTTCTTTTAATTTTCAAGTTCCTTCATAATTTCAATACATATAGATGTCAACATTTAGATTAACATATGCATGATTTTTTTTGAAAAATCCAAATAATATCTTTCTTTTGGGGTAGGGGAGTAACAAAATTTCTTTCTACGTTTGAGAAGTCTAAACAAAAATATAAGCAAAAGCATTTGTTAGTGCGTGTTTGGATTGAATTTTATTTTTTTACTTTTTGCTTAATCTAATTGTGTCAAAATGCAGGTCAACATAATTTCTTTATAAGTTTTGGAATTTCGATAATAATTTCACGAGTAAATTAGAATTTTACTAAAATCAAGATATACACGAGAAAATAGAATACGACTCCTCCTAAATTCTAAAATTCAAAAGGGGGAAAGCGAAGCCTCTCATCTCTCTCTTCTAAACCCCCGCCTGCGCCTCCGCACAGCACAGTCGGACTCTCGCCGCCGCCGCCGCCGCCGTTCCTCTGTCGGTCTCCGACTTCCGGCTCGCGCCCGGGGCAGTCCAGAGCAGCCGCCCCCGTCTCCGCCCCTCTCTCTCTCTCGACTCTTTGCGGCTCGCCCGACTCCGTCTCCGCCGCCGGTCTCTGCCGTCGCGGCGCGTAAGGTCGCTCGTTCGCCCCCGAACTCCAGGCGATGCGTTAGAAATGGGTTCAATTTCACACGGGGTTCGAATCGGGAGCGAGATGGCGGCGGTCGCTTCGGCCTCCAGTTGGATACCGCAGGACGATCTGCTGTTGAAAAAAGCTGTCGAGGTAAAATTGTCGCGCTCTCCCTCTCGATTGGTCGTTTTCTTTTTTGCCCTTTTCAAGTCTCGACACGCGATAGCGAATGGTGTCTCCTCCTTCCTTTTAGCGGTGAATTTATGGATGAAAGCCCGAGCTTTTGATTGTTTCATCGGTTAGACAAGCATGGGCAAGGGTCAGGTTGAGCTTATTTGCAATTCAAGTGAGCTAGACATTAGTTTTGTGGGATGGCAAGGCTCGGAGACTTGCGTCGGAGTTTGCTATTAGTTTTCTCTTTTTCCCTCTAAAATGTGGTGTGGCTGAGGATTAGGAATAATGGGGCAGTTCTGATTGTATACGCGTTGATTGTTGCTTGGTGAGAAAGTTTTATGTAGATGGTATCGGGTTGCGAACTTCATTGGTGGTGATCGCGTATTAATTCGTCGAGCATGTGAGTTCGCACATGCTTTCTTTAAAATGGATATGCTTATCCGTGGCCTTTTAACTATTTCCATGTACGTGCAGTCGGGCGCTTCTCTGGAAGCACTAGCTAAAGGAGCTGTACAGTTTTCCCAAAGGTTTACAGTTGGAGAAATCAGAGAGCGGTGGCATTCGCTTCTTTATGATCCTTCCATTTCTGTGGAAGCTTCTGCTCGAATGATTGAGTGTGAAACTTCAGCTAAAAAATCGGGGAGTTGTAAAGAAAATTCAGAAACTTTAGGGAAAAGAAAAGCCGAGAGCATTCGAAAAATGTATTATGCTATGCGGAAGAGGATTTCCAGCCAGTCTGTAAATTCTATTTTCCCCGACGAACATGATGTGAATGGATACATTTGCAATGAAAGCTTTGGGCATGAAAATCACATTCAAGGCCACTTTGGTGACCAGGACCCTAATGCAAATGTTTTGAATCCTGGATTGATCATGGATCCTGTTGCTGCTAAAGAAAATAGTGAACAAGGAGGGTACTTGAGAAATGATTACTGTAACAAGTTCGACGAAAAGGTCCCTGTATTCCCAGTCGAGCAACTAGTGAGAAAGGATGCTGAAAGTTCTGATCGTCGTCATGAAGATACCCTAAGCATGCATGTGGATAATACTCATCCAAAGGATTGTGCTGTTATTGAGGCCATGGAGGATTGTGCTCTTATTGAGGCCATGGAGCCAGGTCTCACGCTTCCAGATGCTGGCACGTCCAATCACTCGATAGAACTCTCATCTTCTCATTCTAGGTTGCCTATGTGGAAGACGAACGAAGATGTGGCAGCACCTGCAATATTAATGAATGATCTCGATGTTCTCAATGGGGAGAAAATGGGTTTGCAAGATCATGACAACAGCTTTGAGAAAATTATGTCGGATGATAATGCAGATTTTTCCATTATATGGAACGAGGTCCTGATGATGGACGTTGATGAGAAAGGTCCAACAGATAAGGTTTGTAACGAGAGTGCTATATCACCAGCGTGGGATTGTGTGGACAGCAGTGATAAGGATGATACATCTCTTCCTTGTCAAACTCAAACACTGAATTCAAACCTGGCTAGCAGTCAAGATGCAAACTTCCCACCAATGTCAGATATCCGAGTTGATAAGTTAGACGTTGATCATGGATACCAGCATGGTAGTGGAGACATTGATAAGCTGTCATCAACAGCGGCACCAGATCCTCATCTTCCTGGAGACATTAGTATGGAATTTATGGTATGCACATTGAATACGGAAGACCCAGAGATTCCATGCAATGATGATTTTATCCCATCTACATCATATCATAGCCATAAAGCTCGCAGTGGCCTCTCTTTATCATCTACTAACCGAGGAAACAGAGAACAAGGACGAAGCTTTTTAAAGAAAGAAAAGAATCACACACAGTCTTCTGAGCCCTGTCAGATAATGGGGCTGCAGGCATCATCAAATTTCGGTCCAAAATATCCCCTTGTTAGTTCTGGGGTAAAATGCGAAATTGCAGGCAGTAACTATCTTAATTCTGTCTCCAGGCAGGCCCTCAGTGCCCATTTAGACCAGAGTCCATGCATGACAGCATCTGGACCCCTCCATATTAATGGAGAAGCGATGACCAAACTAGAGTCCTCTGATATATGCAATGCTATGACTTTTCCTTTAGATGCCGAAGCAGGACCTACAAGAGATGATTTTCAGGAACCACAAGGAAGTCCCTCTATCGTGGATCCAGAAGAATCTGAAAGTGGAGATGATGTTCCTTGTTTTTCTGATATCGAAGCCATGGTAGATTTCTATGGTTGATTCTTTTCTTTTTTTTTTTTTGGGAAAAATGAAGAAACTTTACTAGTACTAGCTTGTATCTCTTCTGAACTTACCCTGATTCTTCCAGATACTCGACATGGATTTATGTCCCAACGACTGGGATACCTATGTTGGTAGAGAAGGTACTTCTTCATCAGAGTTTACTGCCCGCTGGTCAAATTCCTCTTCATTTGATGACCTTTTTCATATTCACTAATGAACCTAGAATTAGCAATTGCAATAATTCCTTCAATTTTCCAAAATACCAACATTCCACTGTTGCCTATGGAGTTGACAGTAGTAAGCAGAGCGTCAAATATTCAGTATAATGATGATAATCTATATTGAATATAAATTAATTGCGTTTTCTTTTCTCTCTAGTTTCTAGGTACTTACATGAGGACGCCATGAGGGCAATTGTTAGATTGGAACAATGTGTTCAATCTTCTATACGGAGAGCCATTGCTTCTCGAGGTGCCCTTGCAGTATTATGTGGGCGCTACTTGAAGCATTACATTAGAAAACCTGAGGTACATAATTCTGAGTCACTTAATAAATGTCAAGGTTCCTTATTTAATATTTGCAAAAGCCTAATTTAATTGCTTACTACTTTGGTACTAGTATATGCTAAAATAGATTGATTTTGGTTTGTTGCTCGCTGACTGCTTTTTATACAAGGAAAT
The DNA here is from genome assembly GCA_014182725.1 of Eucalyptus brandiana. Taxonomy (NCBI): domain Eukaryota; kingdom Viridiplantae; phylum Streptophyta; class Magnoliopsida; order Myrtales; family Myrtaceae; genus Eucalyptus; species Eucalyptus brandiana. Next base: position 28,412,379 of record CM024677.1, read on the forward strand.
ATCTTTGAATTGCTGCTTTGATAAGTGTACATGCTCAAATATATTGATTTTGGTTTGTTGCGCGTCGTGCCTGCATTAGATAATCTGCAATTTGTCTGGGCTCTGATATTCTCCTTGGATACATGATAGTTACTCATTGTTTTCAAGTTCTTGCATCGATAACACGTGGAATACTGATCGCCTCCACTAACGATGTTCCTGTGGTTTATTTACATTGAAAAGTCAAGAAATCGATGTTCTTGGAGAACAGAAGAAATTGAATGCCAAAATGATGTAGTTTTGCTTCCTATATCATATGTGATATATCCTGTTTTAGCTGTTCCACTTTATATGTAAGCCTGATCTTATGATGTTATAGAGCTAAACGTATTCTGTAAAGAGGCTGTACTTGGTACCCATATATGGGACCTGCTGCTGATACTATGCATCTTTGCCGTGTCTTTGCTGGCCTGTGAAAAGTTAGGTTTGGCACTTGCTTTATTTTGCTGACATGTGGCTAGCCCTGCTTTATTTTGCTGACATGTGGCTTGCCCT